>PNEQ01134494.1:25374-36110 GCA_003012365.1 Medauroidea extradentata | reverse complement strand
GGACTTTAAGTGGTGACCCTATTGTTTTATTGACGAAATCCCTTTACTAAAGTCCAATGCACTGCCCTTAAGTGGTTTCACATGTATTCGGCTAGTATATTTTCCGCTATAGCAGCCTGAAAACTCCGTTTTAACCCCTTTTGACGTGCCCTTAAAGGGTATTTCTAATACATGTGTTGTCTTGAAAGTACTTAAGGGCAGTCGTCTGAAGTGTGTGTTCTTTTCGTAGAGAAACGGCGTGAACACACGTGTATTAGTTTCGGTGTAAAACGTTGTTTTCTTCAAACACGCTGCAGTGTGATTTTATGGCAACGAGGCGGGCCCCTTAAATAAATAAGTGAATTTTTCAAGTCGGATAATAAAAGAAAATTAGCAGGTCCCTGCCAACAGACTAAGGTTCCAGTGAAAGAGTGTGACTGGTGAACTACAGCTGGGTGACACCGCAGTGTTAGTGTGGGGAGAGGTGAGGGTGGTTGTGAACGCCTGGAATCGACCTGCAAGGGTTGAACACGAGGGCAGACAGGAGGGTGGCGACATGGCAGTGCTCCTGGCAGGAGGGTAGGGGGAGGGTTTGTTACCAGGTCAGCGACCCCACACGACGAGGGGTGGCCACAGGCACGCGTGAGGACGATCCCGCCAGCGATCAGGAAGCCAGCTACACGCACTTCTTGTCTGGCTCGCGAGACGCATGACGCCCTCTCACGCACTACTGTTAAGAGTGCGTGGTAGATAAATAAACGCTGAAAACATCAAATGATCCCCGCGCTTTATTCGAAGCCATTATGGATAAAATACTCAATGACAATCCTAGATAATGGTATTTGCCTACTTTTTGAGCAAATATTTATCCAGAATTACTAATTCGTTACGCGTGATCTCTTGCGCCGCAGTTAACTGCACGAGGTTCCGGCGTCAGAGATTGTGCCTCAGAAGTTCGTTACACTGGAAACAATTTTGTTAAAAACGTTGGCTAAAACACTGTCTAGCAAATTGGCTTCAAGAAACCTACAGTCATAGATTAATGCTTTTAGCGTTGAATTATGTACGACGCCCTCTTAAGCCGGATTCACAACCAAACTTCACGTACGTACGAACACACGCACGTACGTTAAATATTATAGATTGGATTCAAAACCAAAATTTTTTTCTAGACATGCGTGGAAAATGTTTATTTCATCACAAAATGTCGGTAACAGATGATCGTAATTTATTTTTATTTTAAAAATCGAATTAAATAATTTATGACCACAAGATAAATGATTCCTCAATATAAATTAATACTTAACTGAGTCTTACGTGCGCACATGCTGCAGCCACAACCAACACTTAGCGTACGTACGTACGAAGTAGAAAGTTGATCAACTCTGCTACGTACGTACGCACGGTACGCGAGGATGTGAATGCTAGCATGTACACATCAGTGTTTCTACTTTTACACGTACGTACGCACGTACGTACGCTAAGTGGTGGTTGTGAATCCAGTTTTTCTGTCGCCCATCACGAATTACTGTTATAAGCCGTTCGAAATAAAGTGAACACTAAAAATGTAACCTTTGAAAAATATCACTAGCCGTTACTGCATATAATTCAACATTACCGATAGTCGCTTTACTGCTTGTATGGTTGGCAACGAAATTACGCAATATAGTTCCGTGTTTATTCGTATTTAAATACAACAATACTGAAACAAATTCAACCGACAGCGATATAATTGTATTTTGTATAATTATTTAACTTCTTTTTTATCAAACTATAGATGTACCTAACAACTGAACAACTTATCTCACACGCGCAAACATAAAGTGACGTGTCCCAGGAGGTTAGACTTTTCCCGTTGTTAGCTGCTACACGCGGAAAGATACGAATTGGCTGGAAATAGATCTTTAGCAGGGCTTTTTCGAAAGCTCACTTTATTCCGAACCGCCTATACTTAACTTCCAGTTATGTCGATGTAAGCCATTGTTTACAGGGTGGGTACTCATTGCAACAAAGAAAATTCCCTGATTTTCCCTTATTTCCCGATAGAAAGCCAAAAATTTCCCCTAATTTTTGCAAATATGAAAACAACATTTTGGCACTTTACTCAACACATTTTCCAATAAAGAAAAATATTTCAAGTACTTTCTGACACTACTGTCAGTGAACTTGACAAAACATTCATCAGAAATAACTATGAACGTGACAATGGAGTATAATCACACCTACATAACTGCAAAATTTTTAATAAAAATGTTATAATAATCTCAAAACTCGATTACATTCCTTTCTATGACTTTTGCGGACGCTCAAAATGAACGAGACAAGAAAATTCCCTGAAATGTCTCACGTGAACCAAAAATTCCCTGACATTCCCCTTGTATTTCCAGGCGACCACAATTTCCCTGATAATTCCAGGTTTTCCAGGTGGGCAGCCACCCTACCTATAACGCTGATGTAAGAAAACAACACATACTTCGGACAACGAAGGAACACCATTATCAAGAAACCATGCCAATAAAAAACAGTGTTTCTAAGCCCACCAAAACAGTCACAAACGGCGTTTTCAGGTTGCCGTACTTCAAACTGTACTAACCGGGTGCTTGTGAAACTCAGAATCGTGCCTGAACTGTGCTACAGATTCACCAATAAAATTATGTCGTCACTTGAAGACCTATAGTTAGAATGGATCGGCGGGAATCTCGTACGCTAGTTCAGCTCCTTGGCTCGTTGTGGAGATGCGGTATTTGACGCGCGCTTCAGGCAGGGCCGCAGCAAGGTTTCTGGGGACCTGGAGCAGCAAGTTGTTTGAGGGCCCCTAACGTGTAAGTAAAAATTTAAAAACAAATTATTTGCCTACTATTAGGACAAGAGGCCGGGGCATCATTTAGGTTGGGGGCCCGGGGCATTTTGTCCCTCCGCCCCCCCCCCCCTTACTCACTTGCTGCGGTCCTGGCTCCAAGGTCGTCCTTATAGCTTCGTAACTTCTGAGCCTACGAGAGTTGCTCCAGTATGTTTTCATGTTTACGATGTTATAATGTGAATGCACTGCTTCAAATACAATAACTTAAAATTTCCAGCCCATCTCAAGTTTTTTTTCGATAATATATTTATATGCATCGTACCTAGAGGGGGGGGGGGGGGGAGGGAGAGAGAGCGCTACAAGAAACCTATAATATTTGCTTACAAAGCCGACAAGCCACCATCGTTCCAAACTACTCGGCCCGACAGCCAGCTCTGCCAAGGAGGATACTTCTCGATGCAAAAGCAGGGGCGATTATTTACTATGGCATCGCACGAGGCAAGAGTGGCTGCTATTCTTCGTCCAGCTGTCATGTAACACGCGCTGCAGCGGCGTGGTGCAACAACTACCCGGCACAACTTTTGATCGCGATCACTGGACAACGTCCAACCACAGAATAATTTAGGAATACAGAAGTGAAATAGCCGGTAGGACGGCGAACTCATTCTCACAAGCCAACAGGCTGCCGGGCCAAGATTTTGTCGCGTTAATATTTTTGCCCCACTTAGTTTCAGTGTCTCGCGCGCACATCGGCAGCTATGCTTCAAGATTACTGGCAGCGTGTCCTTACGTCTCTCAAATGACTGCACCTAATCCGATTATTGTAACTCCGTACGTCTGTAATTTGTAGAGATGGTAATAATTCGCGGGTTCACTAACCTGTAGGCTAGCCTCCAAGGATATATGTGTATTCATGCATACTACAGTTGTTTATTAGCTGCTCGCTGACACAGTCGTATGGGGCACGTCAAGGTATATGTTTGTTATTGGCTCAGACACTTCCAGGGAATGTCAAATAAGTCAGCAGCCAATTGCGAAAGTGACACGAACTTATAGTAGTTGCTGGAATTCTAGCGTGTGCGTAAAATAAAACGCTAATTTTTCAGGTCCCTAGTAATTTGCCAAGGCAAGTGACAGTAAAATCATTCGATCACAGACATTATAGCAAAGTTGCAGATGTGCACATGACGCATTGAAATCAAATGTTGCAAAAATCTTTTCGTCATAAAATCGTGGCTCTACCAATAGGTAACCTGCCGTAACATACAGGAGCCAAACATACACGGGGCGGGTATCAAAAGACTCAGGCAACCAATAAGCGGCCAAGTTCGCCCGTATCAAATGAGCCGCCACGTCATTTCATGTCTGTATTACTATCTAGTCTGTGGTCCAAGTAACTGTTGTAACATAGTGCCTGCTGCATATTACAGATATGTATAAATTTAATTTATTAGTCTTTGATGGCGCTGGAATCGTCTATTTTATTTTGTCTATGAAAATACTATCCCCGAGCCAGAACACGTTTTGAACTTTGTCTATGGGTTGAGTGTAAACTTATCATGGTCAGGTGAGTGATTTATACAGTCTTTTGACGATTTAAATTTTATTTTTGTTTAATGACCAGATATTTGCCTGATCTGGGCGTTGAGGCGACCGTGCTCGTACATAGTAGAAAGAAGTAATTCAGCGTAAGAATCGTCAATCACGTAACAAACAGAAGAAAGAGTTTTGTGATAGAATTTTTTTCGGAAAAAGATGAGAGAACGTTTTTTCGGCCACGAAATATGACGGACGTAGACCATTGACGGGAAGGTAACCAGCTGTATAGACGAGGATTGAAACGTCATTCTGCAGTGAAAACTGGTTCTGCACTTCAGCACCACGTTGGTTTGGAAAATGTATCCTGTTGCGAGACTTTCACAATGTCTGAAGTATAAATACCGTGGGTCACAAGTTCAGGTCGTCCGTATGAAGAAGACGTCTCCATTCGAGGCGCTGGAAGAAGATCCGAGTCCTGAGGAACTGTCCAACTTGATGCCCTAACCGAGAGGTCGAGCGGAAGAGTGTTCGTCGCCTCGTCACGTTTCGAGGGTTTCGGAATTCGCCTCGTCACGTTTCGAGGGTTTCGGAATTCGCCTCCAGGACGAGGTCTGCAGAGAAGGTCCCAGTACTCCACCCATCACTAGATGTCCGGTTCCTTCATGACTACAAGGATACGATGTCAAGGATGGGCGAATTTTGGTGAGACAAACTTCAACTTCGCCGTCATAAGAAAAATTTGAAAATCCCGAAACATAGAACGACGTTTGCAGTTTATCTCCGAACGAATTAGAGACGTGAGATGTAGATATTTCCTAAATCAGAGTATAAGAAAACTGTGCTATTCAATTCTCAGTAACCAATTATGCGACCCCAGTTCAAAGCTATGCCGGAGCAATAAACTCTGTCCAGGGAAAATCTACGTCCTAAGAATCAGAAACTAACCCAGTTTTGAAATTTTGAAAACGATTCGAGTCCTGGTTGTCTTACTGTGTAAGTCAGGTTTTATATCTGGTCACGGTATTTATATACTCCACTAATACCCACTTTATACAGTTAAATTTTAGAAGCTTTCTTTAGTAGTTCTAGTTCCTGACTCTGTCTGTAGAAGTCATTTCACTTGACCATAGATTCCTTTCAAATATCAAGAATATTAAATGCACCACATTTGAACACAAAATTTTATTATCATTTCTTTAAGTAACTATATGACTTCTGCAGGCGTTTCTTGTTTCCGACTAGATCTGTAGTCTAGAAAGAAAAGAAACTACTGGCCTTTCTTGTGTAAATAACACGGTCCAATAAACCATCATATGTAATAGTTACACATTATATTACACTGTTCGCTATAGGCTTGCTAAACTTGCTGACCTCATTAGACTCTTTCAACCAATAATTGCAAGTCTTTTCAATCTTATTCTTGCTTGGTATTAACAAGTATTATAATATACTGTAATAATCTGTATATATAAAAATTAATCCCTATTTCCCTTGGTCACGCCATCACGCGTGAACGACTGGACCGATTTCACTATTTTTTTATTGTGTTTGTTATTGCCAGGAGAAGGTTCTTATGAAAGAAAAAATTTTAAAAATTGCACGGAAAATTAGAAAATTTAAGAATACTTAACAACCATATAATATTATTCCTAATTTAACCTTAGCGCTTTGGACAATATAAACTCTTTTAATGTAACATTATGACATTGACAAAGAGGATGTAAAAAATCTGAATATCGTTTAAAACAAATGCTTCGATAGGAGTTATTTTACTGATAAAAAATAAAGAAAGAAAACTGAATTTCTTAGTGTACATCACAGTTAGTTCAGAGCCATTACGCCTAATATTAAAAGTGTTGGTTGAACGTTACTAACATAACAAGTGATATACTCGGTTAGAGAAGAATATATATAATAGTTTTCTTTGATTTACAGTTGAATTTTCGGTTTTGAAAATGCCAGCAATTAGACGTACAAACTGAAGTCGCAGAACTCGCAATGCTGCGAGTCAAAGATATACAAGAGCAAGTCAAACTGACGAACAACGCGAAGCGCGGAATGAAGTTGAACGGAATCGATAGAATCGAAATCAACAACATAGAAATCGAGCTGCATTCAATTATAACGTAGAAATCGAGAACAGTTCACAGTAAATCGTTGCTATTGGACCAATGAACGTTGTATGCCAATATTGCAAGACAGGACGTCTGTCGGGTCAGCTAGTAACTAATATGTTTTTACCCTTGCGTGCAAATCTATGAATGCGCAACATTTTTGCTTTCTGGAATTACCAACTAAGAAATCAGCATGTTTATAAACAAACTTTGTTTCCCACAGTACTTCCCCTGCTGTGTGACGTCAGGGGGCGTGTACTTCAAGTCGTCCATAGTAAAGAAACAACTTAACACGGGTCCAATCATGTGATACCACTGTTTCAGCGAGCAGCCAATGAACAACTGCTGTCTACTTGAACACACATATAGTCTTGAAAGCTAGTCTACAGGTCAATGAACACGCGAATTTTTTCAGTCTCTAGTAATAATTAGGGCCCGGTAGTTTTCGCGAAAAGATTTTTGCAGTGCCTTACGTGCACACCTGCATCTATGCTTTGTGGTCAGTGATTGGATGCCGTAACACCCAGCGTCTTGAGGTTAAACCCGCAAATCAGTGACGTGAAGTGTGACAGTTATCCGTGTACTGATTGGCACAGTCAAATGAATAACTCTGCACAAAAACACTCTGCTGCAGGTGAGCACGTAAGGCACTGAAACAAAGTGGGGCAAAATATTTTCGCGAAAACTACCGGGCCCTACTAACAATGTATCGCGAGGTAAGCTGATTGCTAGGCTCCAATCTTCTTCAGTTATTGGCGTGTCCCAATCTGATTGGTCAATGATAACTTAATATGTGTGATTCCTCTTTAATTAAGAGTTAGAGGACCTGGTGTTTTAAACATGCTGTAGTGTGGTACGGAAAGTATTTTTTTTTTTTTTTCATATATACATCCACGATTTCATGGCGAAAAGATTTTTACGCAATCTTGTTTAAATGTCTGATATCCTCATCTGCAGCTCAGATTCATGGTCAGTTCCCATTTGACTTAGGTTCCTACTGGCAGATAATAGACGTATGGTGCCACAATAATCTTATTATGATTGGTGTAGTCAAACGAGACACGTGTCTGAACAAATACACAGTGCCAATAACCATGAAGCACAGCTGCCGATGTGCTCGTGAGACGCTGAAACAAAGTGGTGCAGAAGTCTTTAGGCGGAAAATTCGTGGCTCTATCCATATATAAATATTAAAATTTTTTTCCAATGCGCTTGTCTACTTAAAGAAGACACACCTCAAACCGTGTCTTCAAAGTTTTAAAAATGCCTGCCGCTAATTAAAAAACATGATTACATTTTCTTTACTGAATTTTGAGTGTCTAGAAATGTTGCACTAAACTCTCGCCAAAGACTCGTGTCTGTGTGAATAAGTTTAGTATATACTTGCGAAGACATAGTCCATGCCCCAGACAAAGACTTCTCAACAACAACAGTGTAAGCACTCGTAAATGTCCGTAGAGGACGCAAGGACGTCGAGAGGACGCATGACTCATGTATCAGCTAACGCCAGTAATTAACTCGCCTAATGTAAGTGTGCAGTTACAAAGTGTAAGGTACGGACCACGTGAACAGCGCGGCGGGATATCACACAGAGGCGCGGTCACAGGGCCGGCCCGCTGACCAAGAAGGTGTGATTGGCGGTAATTAGATGCAAATGACCGGGGCGCTGCGTAATGCAATTACCGACCCGGGGCGGGCAGTAATCAGGTTTGCGGCCTGCCTCCTCCTTGTTAATTAGGCATGTCTTCCCCGGCGTAATCCCGCGCCGCAAACACCGCACATACCACACCGCCACGAGCGAGCCCTATAAATATTTATGCTGCGCTCGACTCGCCGTGTCGTGCACGCGTGTGTGTGCGCCACTAAACTTAATCATTACGTTCACCTAATAAGTCGCGTTCATTTATTTCATCTCCCTTCACGAAAATACCAGCATTTATCACCCGTGTGTGTCATAATTCGGCTATTAGCGGGGAAAGTACAGTCGGAGCTAAAACGACGTCGTTAGTATGCACCACGCCCGCCCGTCAAACTGACGAGGCTGTCGTCTGTCGAGAGGCCGTTTATCCCAGCGTCGTGCTGCTGAGAGAACACGCCGAGATTACAGTCAACAGAGGAGGGGATACGTGAGGGGGAGGGAGGGGAACAAGCACACTAGGCCAATAAAGTAGTTTACAAGTTGAAGCAATAAAGAGAGTTTAAAATGCGACTGCTCGACTGGAACTGTGCTGCTCCGCGCGGAGAGGCAGAACTGATTGTATAGCACTGTTCATTTCAAATGCAAATGGATTCAAACAGCGGCCAAACTAGTGAAGAGGGGAGGGGGAACTCTCGCCGCGCATTCAACTGACGTACATCCACGTGCAAGAGCAATTGTTCAGAGTACAGAAAGAGGTCGTGCTTGTCAAAACCTCGTAGCCACGAAAGCTACTGAAATGGTCATCGCTAGGGCCGTGAACTTCTCGCGAAAACAATTTTGCTCCAGTTTGTTTCAGTGCATTATGTACACGACTGCAGTTCTGCTTCATAGTCTGTGATTGGATGTTTTAAGGGCGCGACCTACCGCTATTTTCATCACCATTTTTTTTTTATTTTTTATTTGTACCAGATATATTTTTTCTTATTTTAGACACCAAATATGACTAAATTTGGCTCTTATTAAATTTTTTTATCTGTCATAGTTTTTGCGTAATGGCTTGTTAAAGTCATATTTTCCATGTTTCCGTTTTAACGACCACACTAAAACCAACTGATATAACAAACAAAAAAATCACAGTGGATAAAGACATTGCAGGCTACAATGACATGCTCATAAAATTAAAGAATAAAAATTATTTGAATTTAAAAAAAATGCTGAAACTGAAAATAAAAATATAAAACATTCAATATTTTTTTTAAAATACAAATAATTTTTATTCTTTAATTTTATGAGCATGTCATTGTAGCCTGCAATGTCTTTATCCACTGTGATTTTTTTGAGTTTGGTAGGCCTATATCAGTTGGTTTTAGTGTAGTCGTTAAAACGGAAACATGCAAAATATGACTTAGCAACCCTATGAGAGATTAAAAAAAATTTAATAAGAGCCAAATTTAGCCTCATTTTGTGTCTAAAATAAGAAAAAAAATATCTGGTAAAAAGGTAAAAATACAAAATAAAATAATGATGATGAAAATTGCCGTACACCGCGCGCCCTTAACACTCGAGTGTCATGAGGTCTTATCCGCAGATCACAGGCGTGTGGTGTTGTAGTAATATTATTCTGATTGGCGCTGTCTATCGAGAGACGTTACTTTACAAATACCCGCTGCCCAGTGGTGAAACGTGGACGTGTTCCAAGGCAAGCAGTATTTTATCAGACTGTACACTTTGAGCAGGTGACAGTTATGTTACTGAGACCTCGGTGTATTTCTGGGAGGTAGTTCCTCGTCCTTAAACGCTACTGGCTGAGGAATGTACCTGCCCCTACCAGTCAAATGGTTACACATGCTGATGAGAGCTCTGTACAGTCACTGCTAATCATCGCTTGCCCTAGAACACTTAACGCTTCGCCACTGCAATCAATTATTGATAGAGGTACGTCAATTTCGCAAATACATTCCAGGTCGGGTTGAACGCCAAAAATATATACTTCATAATCACGTGTGTGATTAGCTGGCGGCTGTCACGAAACGCATTTGACTACTGCAAGCCAGTAGTAAATAAGGAAGAGCTGTCGCTTGTAATGTTGTAAGTCAATGAATGATCGACTGTATCCAGAGCGTGTACAGGACTGAGCAATCTAGGCTACTGCCAGATGTATCCGCGAAATTGACGTACCTCTAATTATTGATCCAAATGTGTCTTATTGTTACTACACACGACTACGGCCTATGCAGACTGTGAAACAGGGTTGCAGAAGTACACGAAGACATTGAAACAATACTGGGGCAAAACTCTTCGCGAAAAGTTAGTGACCCTTCTGAGTTGAAAAATACTTCGTCTCACGTTACAATTACTTTTTTTAATGCAAAATGCACTTTTTGTACAATCGCTAGAGGTACGACGTGAATTTCGGGGATTTATTCAGGTCAGATTCGATGCAATAAACGTAAATTTCACTGTTATTTCTTTAGAGGGCGGTAAGAAGGGCATAAGTCGAATTATTACCCATTGAGACTTGTGTTTTTCTTACAGCTAATAGCAGGCGTTCAATAGGGCACAATTATCATTATATTAACACGTTTCTTTAGCCTTTGCACCACCTTCACTAAACAGGAAGAATTACGTAAGTGCCATTATATTTTTATATGACTTATGCCCTTCT
>PNEQ01134494.1:9661-25274 GCA_003012365.1 Medauroidea extradentata | reverse complement strand
TTATGTTGTCTAGACCACGATCGTAGAAGAACAGGTCTGGACACTCGCCTATCTACCTATGTATTTTGCTTGACCCCTTGTCGTTTTCCTGTAGTTCACCAAGTTACCGAGAGTGTAGTGCGTCTTTGGCGCTGCAGTCAGGGTGGTCGGGATCAAACTCCGCCCACTTCCCCTCCACTTTTTTTTCCAGTGTTTACATTATAAAGATTAACCATTTATCAAAACTTATTTTTTTTATCAATTTATGAAATACTTCATTCGTTCACACTCCCAACGCATGGCTCCAGCAATCTTTATTTACTGTATAATGTAAACACTGGAAAAAAGTGGGCGAAGTTTGAGCCCGGCCGCTCTGATTGCAGCGTCAAAGACGCAAAACACTCTCGGTAGCTTGGTTAACTGCAACCAAACAACAAGGGGGTCAAACAGAATACATTGGTAGATAGGCGAGTGTCCAGACCTGTTCTTCTACGACCGTAGTATAGTCACGCAGATTAACAACTGCAAGCCAATAACAAAAGAGAAAATAAATCGTAGGGCTATCAAGTGTTCCATTTATACGGTTAGAAGACTATGAATAATCAAGTGTGGTGAGAGTGTGTATAGTACTTAGAAGTCTAAGCTGCAGCCAGGTGAAGACAGTCTTTGCACAAGTCTAGCAATAATGCAGCAAGACAAATTAGTACTAGTCTGTGTAACATGTTCAGCTTTAGTATCTTCAAGCTAGACAGTTCACCAATGTCACAGACTAAATAGGTTTGAGGGGAAATAACTTTTGGCGAATTCCCCACGTATATACACTTTAATATCCCAAAAGCGACTCCACTGGATATCGCTATCCACACAGCTCAGGATATTCTAGGGATATCCCGTAAGTATCCCGAATGTCAGAAATACATCACAGGCATCTTATAGATATCCCTAGCGTATTGTAATGACACTTAATTTGTGTTAAAATTCAAGATATTGTGCAGTATAGGGGTGCTAAAACTACAGTAATAAAATGGTTAAAGTTCACATGAAAATGGCATTTAAAAAGTCATTTTGTAAAAGTGTTTTTGAGGCGACATAACCCTTGGCGAATTTCACACGTATATCCATCGGATATTCCAAAAGTATTTCCGCTGGATATCCCTATCCACACAACAGAATATTCTAGGGACATCCCATTAATGTCCCGAATGTCCGAAATACATATTGGGCATCCTATGGACACCCATAGGATATTGTAATGGTACTTAATTTGTGTTAGGATTCATGAGATTATACAACAGAAAGATGCTTCGAATACAATAATATAATGGTTAAAATTCCCATGAAAATATCATTAGAAGGTAATTTAGGTGTTTTTTTTAGCGAGGAAACTCTTGGCGGAGGAAACTTTTGGTGAATTCTCCAAGTATATCAATTGGCTATCCTATAAATAGTTCCCTTGGATATCCCTGAAGTGCATGCAATGGATATCACGAATGTGTGTACATAGGTTATCCAGATAACTAATTTCATTGATATTGTTAAATATTTTAAGGTAAAAATATGTATTGTTAAAGGGTAGCCTATTAATAGTTTTATTCAGTAAATTATAGGTGTAATTAATGCATAAAAATATTCCTAAACATGTAAGAAGAAATATGCACTGCCGAAATAAATAACAATCCTATAAGATGGTGGGATATGTTTGCCCTTAATGCGAATCATCTGCGTTCCTGCTGTGAATAACCACAGTTATTTCACCACAACATCGCAAAGATTAAGTCTATGTTTATCTGGATGAATATTTTGTATGGGCAGATAATATTTCTTTTGTAGGATAAATTTGAAAAATGAATATGAATACCTATGTTTTATTTGTAACACTCTATGAAAATAGTTTTTCTCTGTCATCACAACGGTTAATGTGGGGTATAGGAAAGAATTAGGATGTGACTAAGCAAAATGATGTGGAGTAATGGCGAGCATGCTTACAACTACACGACTGTGCGATCGAATCCAACTACTTTAGGCTAGAAAATTAAATGGCAATGGGAGTGTTATAAACTGCTTGTAAAATAAGAAAATAAGAGGGAAATATTTAATTTCGGAATGAGTAAATGATCTTTTTGTGTTCCTTATGAAGACCACCACTAAGGTTGTCCCTGGGACATTCTATGGATATTACAGGGAAACTCCTGAGGATGTCCGGCGTGGAAGCCCAGGGGATACAGCGGTGAGGATATTTGTACTGACAGCGGAAGTCCCACGGATATCTGTGGAACATCAAAAGATATCCTATGTATATCCGCAATATCCTCGCGGGATATCCCACGTCTATCCGCAGGTTATCCTTGTGCTGTGTAGGAGTAATGATATCCACTGATATATAAGTTTCTCAGTTTAGAAGTGTAATGAGGCACAAATTAAATGAGTTTTATATTAACTTAATAATAATTGCATAATATTAGACGCTACATATATGTCTGAAGATAATTTCATTAGTTTATATTAGTATGTATTGTTATAATGATTGGTTAAATGTAAGAAAAGGCAATTTAGCCGTAACTTCGCCAAATTGCTGTAAGGCGAAATAAAGATGAAGCAGAGAAACAGAGTAGAAGCGAGTGTTAACGCGTGATGTGTACGAAGGGAATATGAGAGATGGCGTTAACAGCAACCAATCCGGGTACATTTATTTACCCACCCATCACCCGGTATGACGTGAGTGGGGCCTGGTGTATAATCGGCGAATAAATATTTAGAGGGAAAAATTGGCGTACATTAGCGGAGTCAATAATGCATGAATAGTCGAGGCGCCATCAACAAATTGAAAGTACTGCCGAAAAGCGAGATTTGCATTCACAGACTAATGGTACCTAAATGAAGTTTAATGTTATTCATTCACTATGATTTCCTTTTTCAACAAAACGCGTTCATAATAAGGTAGGATTAAGTGAAAACAGCAATTCCAAAAAAAATTGAACATAATCCAAATCAGCCTGATGATTACCAAAAAATGAAGCGACATAAAAATAATACTGTAAAAATACTGTAGTTGTTACATTCTGTTTGCAAAAACCTGCCGATTAACCGAAATAACGCTAACAGGCGGTATAATTTTTGGACAAGCTACAAAAAGGTTTTTATACATAAAAAATCCTTTCTTTAAAGACTCGCTCTTTAGTTTTGCAGTGGTTTCGAAAATATTATTTTAAAGAAAATTAATACATATGTCGAAAATTCATTCTTACCATTTCAGACTTATGTATCATAGTTTGTATCTGAATTTTTCTGTAGCAATAAACCAAACGGATATTTAGATTTTGCCCCTGAAATATCACATATTTTGGGGTCAAAATAAGCCAAAATGAAGCAAAATATATTTTTTTGCTAGTAAACGGTACATTATTTAAAAAAAAAGCCCACTGCAAAATTGTGTATCGTACGACTTTAACCAGTCTCAAATTTTTTCAAAGCATTTGGTTTAAAAAAAAATCTTCGAGTTATTTGCAATTGTTTGAAATAAATGAAAAATGATGGCCTTAAAAAAGACACCCAGAAAAGCTGCTACAAATAAATTAATGTGTGAACGAAATCAAGTAGAACCTATAATAACATGCATTTGAGCTTATAAAACATTTTACTGGATGGAATTTGCATTAAAATGTTTCGTATAGTAAAATTTAAAAAAAGTTTACAGTTTAGGACCTACGCAAACAAAATACACTCTTGAGAAGACAAATTTCTTCCCGGAATGGCGACCATGATGATGTAATTAATGGTCAGACCAGTCGCTTTCACTTACGGTTATCCGGGTTCCATACTCGAAGGAGTCGCTTCTGATTTTCACACGTGGTAACCATGGCGAGAACTGTAAGTTGGCTAGAGGGTTTTCTCAGAGCGCTCTTGTTTCCTCCACCCTTGCATTATGCCGCTGCTTCATACTCACAGCCCTCTCGCGAGCGTACAATACCTGCCAAACAAGTCTGCAGAACAAGTACTTAGAGTAGATACAGGAGTATGGAGTCCAGCCGACAGCTTGTTGAACCCGCGTAATTTCCGCTCTTTATACATAGAGACAATGGAAAATCGTGGGAATAGTTGACAGTTTGCTAGGCTCCAACGTGATGTATATAACACTGAATGTTTCGTATCAACATTGGCTATCGTTTAGTTGTAGCATTTTTTCTCTCTACAACAGGCCCAGAACTGCACAACTTGGACACACAGCGTGTGTGATTTGTCCCTAAACTATTCACACACAGTGTCACGGTTAATGTAATACAGTTTAATGGAGATTATTTTAAACATTTTCGCGATTTTCCAGTGTCCCTGCCTATACATTAAACGTTTGTATATTCATTCCAAGGTCACGCTACTCACTGAAGCATGTTTTCTGGCTGCGAAAAATTGCGAAAGTGTTTTTTTTAAGCCCTTAGGGCGTAGTACGCAATTCCTCTGCTAAAAGGTTTTTTGAAGCCAATTTGCGAAAATTAAACAATAGCAAACCTTAGACAATAGCCATAGCCAACGTTTTAAACAAAATTGTTTCCAGTGTTACGAACTATTGAGATACACTCTCTGACGCCGGAACCTTGTGCATTTAACTGTGGCGCAAGAGATCACGCGTAACGAATTAGTAATTCTGGATAAATATTTACTCATAAAGTTGGCAAATACCATTATCTAAGATTGTCATTGAGTATTTTATCCATATCGGCTTGATGTTTTCAGCGTTTATTTATCTATCACGCACTCTTAAGTTATTAAAATCTTACCGCATGGTATTTTTAAAATAAAATAAAAATTTTTGCATTTAATAAAAAAATGCAGAATTTTGAAATGAAAATTTAAAAAATATATATATATATATATATATATATATATATTTAGAAATACAAAAAATATATTTTAAGTTTTTATATACGTCAAATCATAGCCTACAACATTGTTATATAGTGTGATTTTTTTCAGTTTGGTATGTCAGTTGCTTTTAGTGACGTACTTAAAACCGTTATGTCCAAATTTTGACGTTTACGACTCGTTACGCAAAAACTATGAGAGATACAAAAATTTTCTAAGAGGAAAATTTAATCACAATTTAAGTATAAAATAAGAAAATAATATCTGGTACAAATATACAAATAATAAAAGACGTCGAAAACTGAGGTGAACCACGCCTTTAAGTTCGAAAGTAGCATTGCAGCGTAAATATCAGGACACATCACGGTAAATGCGTGGATTTTCTATATAAAATTAGGTAAAATTTTCTCTCCGAAATGTAGCTATGGTGCCTCAAAACCAAACAATTCGACATATAATGAAACATAATCCTTTTGTGCCTATCATGAAAATGTGACGTACTGTGCTTACAGGAAGCTAATCCCACTCACATCGCTTGTATAGAGAACCATAGTGTAAATTAGTAAAGTACTTGGTGAATGTACTGTACGTTCAGCTTATGAAAAGATGACTGGCTTTCGCTTGTGCGTAGCCTTGTTGCCCTATTTGACGCCCGCTATTGTAATATTCTTGATGCCTATTATTGGTCTGCAGACAGCTACGTCGTGCCAGAAGTATATCACCCCATCATTAGAGAGGATGGTATATCGCGAAAATGTTTTGTGCCAACACACCCTTGAAAACACCCTAGTTAAAATTACCATTAGCGGGATACTTATTGGCTCAGTCAAATAGGGTAACAGCTCCACGTACAGGGAAAAGCCAGTGAACTTTTGATAAGCTGAAGGTACGTTGAAACCCAGCGAACAGTCAAGTTTTCCCGCGATAAACCATCATCTCTACATAGAAGTACATCTACATTCTGCCTCACACACACACATGCAGCGTATCTAGGGAGAGCCCAGCACAATGAACCGCAGTCGGCAGGTGGTCGAGGCGAGGCACAAGGCCACGACACTCGGGGAGCAAATGTTCCGTAACTAGGCGGAACACGAGCCCAGTGTTGCCAAATTACCGCACACCACTCCCGCCAAACCCGTTCTCTCCCTTGGCCGTCGTCACTGCGGAGTCGCGAAAAAAAAAAACCCGGTGCACAGTCACGACCGCAGGTTGCGATAATATTTCTGCCTTCGAGCATTATACATACATACACACATACATACCGTCGATGTTTGGAAAGCGGTGTCTGAATTCGTTGCATTGATCCCTTCTCCCCTTGTGCCGTTCGCGATTTATAAGCCCTTGTCCCTTTCAAGAAGGGCGCATCACCGAAATAAAGATGCCCTTGTCCCTTTCAAGAAGGGCGCATCACCGAAATAAAGATACCCTTGTTAATTTGTACCTCAGTACTGTCCTGTTCAAGAATATCTGTGTATTCAAGAAGATAGCAGTTACTCATTGGTAGATATAGAGAAATTTCGCGAATTCAATTACCCGCATGATAGAATCCATTGTCCTATGCATACTGACTCAAGCCCCGTCTATTCGTTCATTGTCTGCTGTTTGACCGAATAGCAGCTAGTGGACAAATAGTCGGGGCTGGAGTATACATAGCAGAGTGGATTCTAAGCAGGGGCGTCATTTTAGGTTTTTCTTGGGGGGGGGGGAAGCAAGATTTTTTTCAGCGACAGTGACCTTGTTGCATCTTTTTCATTATTTAAGCATGTATATTAGAAACTTTAATAATAAACTTCAGTTTTATGTGCTTAAGTTAGCATATTTAAATAACAAAATACAAAAAAAAAATATTTTATACACTTAAAACAAATGTTCACTTTTCCCAGCTGTGATAAGCTCCACGCAGTGACATGAACGGCCGTCCACTGCAGGCCAGGCGAAGCGAGGAGATAAGATGCGTGTGCCGCGCAAGCGAAGCCTCATCGGCTGGCCGCTAACACAGTGGTGTGACGTGATTGGACCTATGTTTCTTTACTATTCGCTCTGCGCCCTCCAGCAGATGACAAGTCAAGATACGATTGAGAAAAAGACACGAACTTATAAACGTTTGAATTACAGCTTGTGCCTAAAGTAAAACGCGGATTTTTCAGGTTAATATCAACCACATATGAATATGTCTCCAATTTAATTGTACTGACGCACCTTCGTAACGGGCGCGGTGTAAAGCAATTTTCATCACCATGTTTGTATTTCTTATTTGCACCAGAATTATTTTATTATAGACACAAGTGGATAAAGACTTTGCAGGCTACAATTTCACGTACATAAAAACAAATAATAAAACCGTTTAGAATTTAAATAAAAAAACTGAAATTTAAAATAAAAATTTCAAAAATACAAAATTATTTTATTTTGTGGTTTAACACAGCTGAAATTGTAGCATACAACATCGTTATTCACTAAGAATTTTTTCTGTTCGGCAAGTGAGTTGGTTTTAGTGTCGTCTTTAAAACGGAACCGTGCAAAATTTAGGCTTCAACAAGCCGTTGAGCAAAAACTATGCGAGATAAAAAAATTTTATAAGAGCAATATTTAGTCCCATTTTGTGTCTAAACAAGAAAAAAATATCTGGTACATATATAAAATTATAAACATGATTATGAAAATTGCTGTACACCGCGCCCTTAATATTAAGCCAATATTAAATCTGCAAAGGAACAAGCACCAATCCACCAATTACATGGTCTGGATAAAAAATTTTTACGTTATCTGAAGTAGTAGCCAATGAACGAAGAGGTAAGTCTGGCGTGTGCGGAGTATTGTGACGTAGGTCGTTGAACCCGAGAAATTTTCCATTCGCTATCTATACACACTGATCAGAGATGACGGTATATTGCGAAAATGTTTTGTAGCAACGTACCCTTGAAAACACTGTAATTAACTGCAACACATATGATTGGGTAATGTACGTTTGGAACGACGTAGCTGCCTGCAAACCAAGAATAGGCATCAAATATTACAATCGCGTGATTCTTATAGGCTCAGTCAAATAGGGTAACAGCTTCACGTACAAGCGAAAGCCCGTAATCGTCTGGTAAGCTGAACGTGCATTGAAACTCTGCAAACAGCCAAGTTCTCCCGCGATAAACCATCCACTCTAAGCATGAGTACTCTTTCCTGCGGCAAACTGTTCTCTCGTTCTCTCACTAAAATCAATAGCGATGTCTGACGGTAGGAAAGAGGGGGAGGGCGTGAGGGGGTTGAGAGAGAGAGAGAGGAAAGTGTCGGGGAGGGGAGATACGAAGGAGACGACGGCACGACACGCGATGACTGACACACGTCACGTAGAAAGTGAGAATGCGCTGGAATGCCGATGCATCAGGAAGCGAGTAGGCTTTCTCCTGCGAGGTGGCAGGTAACGTCCACGCCGAGAGAAATCTGCACAGCACGCAGGGAGGTGATGTAAAGATCACCTAATGCCCGATATTTCGTGACAAATGTTCTGCACTAACTTGCTTCAGTGCTTTTATGCACGTCCTTCCTCCATGCTTCTTGGCCAATGACTGAAGGTTCCTAACACTCAACAGCACAAACTATAACAAAGCTGGTCTGCCATCGCCACATAATGAATTCTAACACAATTATGCCGACTGTCGGTTACTAGTAGATGCAGAGCTACTGCTAGTCTTATACCACGAACGAGAGACATTTTCTGACAGCTCTGGTGTCTGGCAAAACAATGCAATGTTATGAGCTGAACGACGCTAGTGCCAAAATGTGCATTAACGTAACCAAGAGTAACGGGGGAAAAAACACGATTTGGATCGAGAATATCAAAGACCTCTTACGCTCAAAGTGGTACATAACTCCGGAAACGAATATGGTCGTATCCAAAAAGACACGAAAACCTAAAAACAGAATTGTATGTATGTGATGTGTATGTTGGCAACAGTTAATATTGGCTTTTCTTTTTGTTTTGTGTATTATTTTCTATACCCACGTAGGCTACAGTTCTGCTAAAAGCCGGTTTGCAACAAATACACACATCCATTATACGTCAATGCTCAAGAAGAAAATTAATAAGTTATTGGAAAAAAAATAGATGAACTTTCAACATAATAATTACATAACCGTACGTATATTTTACAACTAATGTAACGTAACATTTGTATACTACGTTGTCACAGTAGACTAGAGTTTGGTTTGTTAGGTTGGTAAATACGCCTGCTTGTGATTCCGCAGTTCGGTTGCTAACTAAGCAACGATTTTTGTACGTAGCAGTGCCATGAACCGGAACCCGCAATCTGGTTTGGTCACTTTTATTCTACCTTATTTTGGTTTCGTTTTCCATTACGTAGGTACAAACTGAACTCCTATTTTGGAATTATTTACAAGTTAAGATTAGAATTTTTTTTTTCTCCTACGCTTAGTCCTTTTGTGTTATGTTGTGTCTTCATCGTCTAAACAATATTAGCTCGTAATGGCATATATTCAATATATTGGTCCAGTTTGCCATATTATGCCTCCACTGCAAAAACGGCCGCCAGTTTCCCAGTGCAAAATTTGTAATGTCACCGACGGGATTCGAGCCCGGATCCTCATATTGGGAGGCGTGTGGTCTGACCACTCACCTACGTAAATGATCGGCACAATTAAACTTATACGATTGGCAAGTAAAATTCTGGTAATTATCTCTCGGCCAGTTATATATTCTCCACGCCACTTATCGGTTGCCCACTGGATGTGGGGTAGGTAACTAATTCCGGGCAGGAATTCGAGCAAACAGTTCTCCCGGAAGCAATAAAGAACAATTAGGTAGTATAAAAAACGACCGGCAGCTATTCTGGGCGGAAGGTAGCCAGACTTTACCGCCACGTGGCACGAAGGACGTCGGCAGGTGTGCCAACATGCCTTCGACAAGCACCGTGCCTCGTGCGAACACCGACCTTGGCGACCAACAGGCACCGTCACTAGAGACGGCAAGTATTGGGTTTAACGACATGTAGGCTATATTCCACTGTCCTATATGTTCTCCAACTTCAAGGAGTCTGGCAGATATTTAGTTGGTACTACTGTAGTATTGTGCTTATCATTGTTCTTGTTATCGTTATTCACTTCGTATCCACATAATATCACGCTCCAGATGAACTTGTATATAGGCATAGCCATCTTTAGTAGAAGGGCAACCCTGCCAGGAAGGGTCATTTTAACACTTATTTCGTCCCACCAACGGCAATGACTTCACCTGATTCGCCGGTATGTAGGACAGAATAACGAATCAGGTACCGCCAACGCCTTTGGAGAACTAACAGAAGTGTTAAAATGACCCTTCCTGGCAGGGTTGCAAGATCTAAGGCCGCGGCCTTCTACTAAAGACGGCTATGATATAAGTCGTTCGGGATAAAGTAAACACTAAAAATTTAACCTTTGGTAAATATCACTAGCCGTCATATAACATAACATTAACAATAGTTGCTTTGGTACTCGTAGGGTTGGCAACGAATTAACTGAATACAGTTCCACGTATTTTCCTATTTAAATGCGACACTACTGAAACAAAATCAATTGAAATCGACATGACTCTAATATAATTAATAAACTTTAAAGGTTCCATCCGACCGCACAATATTTATCTTACACGTGCAAACATCAAGTAAAGTGTTCAGAGAGGTTCAGACAATTCCCGTCGTTAGCCGTTAGGCACAGAACGATACGAATGGGCTGACAATAGAAATTAAGCAGGACTTTTTTTAGTGTTCATTTCATCTCGAACCACCTATATTAATTAACTAATCTATTTTGTACTATGTTGGACACCACAGACCAATGAGAGTAGTTAATTGTCTCTTTCCTAAGTTTTAAGGGTAGGTCCCCTGATTTTCGCATGTGGGAATCGTGCCGGACAATACCGCAGGCCGGCGGGTTTCCTAAGGGATCTCCCGTTTTCCCCGCTCCTTCATTCCGGCGCTGCACCATACTCACCTCATGTTACCCCTCACCAGCGCTTAAGACCTCGAAGTTAAGTGCTGATCAAAATCTTTCTCACTACCCAGAGTTTTAATTTTAACGAACTTAATTTTCATATATTTTGCAACAGCTATTATGATTGAGTAATTTTTTATGTCATGATAAAATTTTTATTTGCAATAAATATTTAATACGAGCTTCGGGCCAAGATACGTACCTATATATACTATGGTAATTGTTGTTAACACAGTTTTTGTTTTCATGTAAAAAGAAAAAAATTGTTTTAAGTGTGTTCGTTGGTGATGATTACTGGAATAAAATCTCTCAGAAGACTAAGAAAGTTTTAATTCACCTCTTCGAGGCAGATTGGTGTTCAGCACGCATCCGCATCTACCTCGAAAAACTAAGAAGTCTCGTTTACTATAATCTGTTTTATAAATAGTGAACAGCACATTGTTATATTGATTTAAGGGGGATTGATCCCTGTCAGATCGGTTTTACGGTTTTTCTTATAAATCAGGGAATAGACACATTGTTTTACTTTTTTCACGCTGACAAGGGATAGTTTATTGTTTCATTCACTTTTTGGAATCCATATGGCATTGTTTCTGTTAATGTTGCAGCCTCTGTAGTCGCTCCCGTAAATAAAGCAATTCTTCCTTTTCAGCTGTTTCCCGTTGCAAAATAATGAATATATTATTGTTCCAGCAATTACAGAAAATCTATTAAGTTTGTATCTATGTCTTGTCGTGACAAAATTTTTGATACATCGACTGGAACAGAAGTTATCGAGAAGAAACAGATAAATCCAAGGTGGTAGGGATCAATACCCCTTAATTAAAAGAATTTACATAAAGAAAATTAAATGATAGCATCATTCTCAGGACAGATACGCTGTGAAACTCTGAAGAAATTTGACTCGATGGTTGTCGGTTGCTTTCCGCAGTTTAGCATAGAAAGACAGACAAGCGTGATACGATATAATCTGAGCCAGATGAGGTCTGGCAGTAAAATATACCGCGAAATCACGGGGTCTGTATTGATAAAGAGGAAACATCCCGGTGCGATATATCCCGGACGACGTCACAGTTGAGATATTTGAAAAAATGCAGGGTCGGATGACTGACGTATGTCACGCACAGTTCTGGCAGACATGGAGGGATTCACCGCGCGCTCGCCGCAGACGTGGTCCGTTATTGATATTTAGGTCCGCCCAGTGTGTTTGCTGCCAGCACGCGATCTCGTGCTATTTCCAGCCCCCTAACATGCCCCCACAAGACCCCTCGCCCCAGGCCTACATCATCAGCGCCGTGTCAATAACCTAGTTGGCGCGAGACGCTGACGTACCTCACTCCAACACGAGCTCGTCGCGACCCGTCCAGGCTCTCCTGAAGGGATTTACACAATTTAGGCCAAGCTCTCATGTTAGAGCTCACGACTTTTCGCGAAAAGAATTCTGCAACAGTTTGTTTCAATGCATTATGTGCACATCTGCAGTTGTGCTTCATGGTTACTGGCAGAATGTATTATTGCTAGGGACCCTTGTTTTTCGCGAAAAGAATTTTGCCTCACTTTGTTTCCGTGCCTAACGCGAACATCTGCAGTTCTGGTTCGTGGCCAGTGATTGGTAGGGCCACGATTTTGTCGCGAAAATATTTTTGCCCCACTTTGTTTCAGTGACTCACGTGCACATCGGCAGCTCTGTTTCAAGGTTATTGGCAGCGTGTCTATGTTCAGACACGTTTCTCATTGTACTGCACCAATCCGAATAATATTATTGTGAGTCTGTACGTCTACAATTTGCCAAGGCAAGTGAGAGTAAAATCATCCAACCACAGACGATGTAGCAGAGCTGCAGGTGTGCACATGACGCATCGAAACCAAATGTTGCAAACATCTTTTCGCCATAAAATCGTGGCTCTAGTTATTGGATATTTTAACTGTCGCGAGCCTTGCTATTCTACCGGCAACGGCAGGAACGTTATTGTAGATGGCTCAGTCGAAAGAGACACGACTCTTCACACAGACACGCTGCCAATAACCATGAAGTAAAATTGCAGATGTGCACATAAGGCACAGAAACAAACTGGGGCAAAATTCTTTTCGCGAAAGAACAGGATCCCTGTATGCTTCTCGATTATTGGCAGAATGTATTATTTCACAGGCGTGGCTCATTTGACTGTGCCAACAGGAACAAGGTTACTGCGACACCACACGTCTGTGATTTGCGGGTAGAACCCTAGACGATGAGAGTTACAAACAGCCAATCACTGACCACGAAGCAGAGCTGCAGATGTGCACACGATGCATTGAAACAAACAGTTGCAGAATTCTTTTCGCGAAAAAGTGTGGGCCCTACAGTTTTTGCGATAATTAATTTTTTAAACTCGAAAGCAGATATAAAAAATCTGTTCGGCAGTTTTGTTTAAAATGGTTTTTGCCGTGATAAATATTTTTTTCCAAAACAAGAAATTATACGGTTTCGACTAAAAAGTCAATTAACCAGAATTTTGTTGATTGCATAATCAGCTAAAATAATTCTGTTTACTGCTTTGAAAATATCTGCCAACATGGAGAAGACGAATTTAAATCAAACTGCCAAACAGATTTTTGACATCTGCTCTCGTTTAGGCGTAAAAAACAAATATCGTAAAAAGTATTAACAAGACAGCAGTGTTAATTCAACTAGGCCTACATGATAGAAATATATGTGTTAAGAGAAGCCCTCGGCTGACTTATGGAAGGCGTTGTAGCTACTCACACGTAGTCTTTACGCGAAAATGCTTAACTTATTCGTTAGAAAGAACTCACACTAGAAACTACGCGTCTATACTTTTAAAAATTCAGCACGTTTGCTAGAAACATGATTTAAGGGCACCTCGAAATTCCTGAATTTGTAAAGACAGAATAAATTTAAAAAATGAAGCAGTTCAACATAGAATTTTTTGCATCACATTGGTCTGAGCCAGGCCTTGTCAATTAATTTACCTTCGGGCCCCTCCCGTTAATTTTACAATAAAAGTTACCGATTCTATGCAGACAATAAATTGAAAGATAACATGGACTGCAATTATGATCTCAATACGGCGTAACATGGAACTCAATAAATTGAATTCACTGGCTTGTGGTGACTGTTGCATTTATCTATAACTGTGCTTGTTTACTTCCTTGTGTAACCATATGCCTCTCGGGCATAGATGTGCAGTGGACGTCAAACCATGTGTATAATGGGCGCCTTGCAGCTAACTTGTGGCCAGTGCTGCCAGATATACAAAAATTCTTCTATCATTGTTACTAATATTTTTTTGTTCATGCACGTAAATACAGATATAACCAAAAAAACCGTAGAAGTTAATTTATCACTAATGTATGCAGATTTTATTGAGAATCTGGTAGCAGTGTAGACTTCTCAGTCCTATACACACACTGGCCAGAGTCGAATATCCATTGGCTCCTAACCGTACGAGTGGTAGCCACAAGTATTATTGTATTATTTACTACGGGCTTGCAACCTCCAAAGGTGTGTCAAAACACCTGACGTCTAATCACGGAAGTTACAGTGATGTACAGGTTATTGGCGTTCAACCTGACCTACAATCAATACGCGAAATACTCGTGCCTCTATACTCCATCCACCCTAAGGTTGCAGCAGAAATAAAAATTGCTAGCAAAATAAATTAAAGCAATTGAATTATAATCTTGATTCCTCACATTATGATTGTACCGTAGCATAGTTACAGTTTTTTTCTCAGTATTTCAAATGAAATTTACGCTGTGCAAAAGTGTTATTGACATTCACTTGGAAGAATTGGCTGCAACCTTAGAATTGATAGAGTATAGCTAGGGCCCTGAAAAACTCGCGTTTTCTTTCCGACACAAGCTATAATTCCAGCAACTGCACGTTCGTGTCACTTTCGCTATTGGCCCTTGACTTATTTGATTCCTTCTGGAAGTCACTGAGCCAATAACAAAAATGTAACTAATCACACGCCCATTTGACCGTGGAAGCGAGCAGCTAATGAGCAGCTGCTGTCTGCTTGAGAATACATACATTCTTGGAGGCTAGCCTACTGGTTAGCGAACCCTCGAATTCTTCCGGGCTCTAAGTACAGCTATTGCTGGTTCCTGCTGGGTGCAAAGAGTCAGTACACAACTGAGCAACCACCAGATTATATTGTTCCTGATCACCACACGCCACTGACTGAATCCAGTACATCTGAAAGTACATTGACGTCGTGTTAGGGTTCGCGGTGGTACAGAGATAAGACCTTCGACGGGTTCGCTCCCAAATTTGTCTCATATGGGAAACATAGCGTACGTTGCCGTTGGCCGGCGGGTTTTACCTGGGAACTCCCGTTTTCCCCTGCCTCTCTCATTCCGTCGCTACTCCGCACTCATCTCAATCTCACCTCACCCACTCTTCGGGCCGGACGGGTGACAGGCATGTCACGCTAGTCGAGGCACCACGGCCTTCTCTCGTACACAATGTCCTGCCAGATGACGGCAACACGTAGTGGATTTTCATCGAGTATCTTCCACGTCTTTCACAGCGAGGTGCGGCCTTGAACCGGACATGAACCTGCACCGTCATCTCGCGGAAGTGTTTCTGCAATGATTAGAGCCCCGGAAATTTCGCGGATTCAACTGAGGAGAGGTTGGATTTCTAAGTAATGTACATCTTGGAAACTATTTCGATCGGGTCATTGTTTAATAAACGTGACCTTGCGGACTCCGAACCAATGGCGGACATGCGTAAAAACGCTCACGGACTCCTGCGCTACATCGTCAAATGTTCAAATGCTCACTCATTGGA
>PNEQ01134493.1:0-82953 GCA_003012365.1 Medauroidea extradentata | reverse complement strand
TTTTTTTTTTTTTTTTTTTTTTGTTGGTTTGTATGGGCTAAGAGTTTTTTCTGATATTTCTACTTACGGTTGAGGGCCTACTTCGAAATCAACAAGCGTAAATATGTTAATTTTCAACATTGCCTCTTTATACTTGTTCCAGACATCGTGACTTTCGGTTACTTGGTACTTAACCTTATTAACCTTATTGCTTGTTCTACGTATTTACTTCATTAATTTTCTGGTTACGTATTTGTTGTCTCGCAGCAAGACTGACTACTTGCATCCTTGGCCTAACATGGATTTTGGAATTAATTTAACTTTGGTGATACTGATGCATTCAACGCGCAGCTTGACCCGTTAGACTGTATGTATTGAGAACGGAATAATGTATTGTTTTCCTTGGATAAGTTCAATTAAATTTTAAAGCTAACTCAGCATACTAATTGCTTATTAAAGTTGAATAACGTTTGATTACAATTTATCTTATTTTGATATCGTATTCCTATTAAAATCTCCGCTTTTCAACCGTTAATATGTAAAACGAAACACTGAATTAGAATGCCCAATTATAACTATTAATTGGGAAGTCGGTATTATTATATTTTCTTAATGTTATAATTAACTTTAGGAGATTTCCAATGGTAATTATTAAGAGAAAATGTAGACAGTAATCTTGTAGAAAAGTATGTAAGTAACCGAAACAGGGAACATCATCATTCCAATTTGGCCAAATGGAAAATGTATAATAGATATAGTAATAATGAAAAGTCAATGTTTATTTTATACCAAAGGATATTAACCTTATCTACAGAAAACTTGTTTGTGACAAAAATATGAAATATAACGGATAGTTTAGAGATTAACCAGATTTTATGTTTAATTGTGAGGTATTGCTATACAGTTATCGTGTAATTGCTTGACAATATCGCATTATTGTAAAATTGAATGATGTAGGGACACTTGAGTCCAATGTCCAAAAATGTATCATTGTCTGCAAATATTGCATTAAAAATATATAGAGATTATTTATAATACATTCACGTTTTATTTATGTATGATTAGTAATGTTAATTTAAATTAACATTTTTTTGCATGTCTTTCCTGTATACTGGGATGTCATTATTTCATTCAAATAAAAAATAATTACCTGATTTTCATTTGGTGACAGAATGTAAGAATTAATTTTTACTTCTCGCCTATTTCGGTAGCCTAGAGCTGGTATAATTTTAAGGATGAAGTGTTTTTAAACTAAACTAAATCTGGCTTCTGAAAATTCTCAAATATAAACTAGCTGTAAGTAAATATTCTTTTCTTAAACACAAAACCTGGCGCTAAAAGTTTGTATATCTAAAGCACACGAACCTCCATTATTGCTCCCTTGTTTTTTTATTTCCGCTCGCATTTACGATTATATGTTTTCAATGCGTGCACGAACAAGTTCATTGTAGTCTGGTACAGGACTTGTATAGGTAAAACGCCTGCTTATATTTACGTAGTAAGGAGAAAGTGTCAGCGAACCTGGATATCTCCACAGCAAATGACGTACGTCATGTCGTCACAAGTAGACCTACATACACACTGTTTCACAACACTTATTTCACAACCATACGTTTACGGAGTACTTACCCATTAACAATGCTCAGTCAACAGACGGTTGTTGGAGACTAATGTGTACGTTGTACGTTAAGATAGGAAAGCCGACTGCCGAAAAATTTCACTAGAGCCTAGCGACAGAAAAAAAACAATGCCTCACACAGATCTGCGCAGGCGCGAAGTAGTTGCTCCGCCACATAGCAGGGCCGCGTATTAATTTTTATTATATTTTCCTAACCTAACAAAGTCGACCTTTCAAACAGAGCATAGCATTTGTTCATATTTTAAACTAATCTAAACTAACCTAAACTAACTGTCAAAGGAGAAGTGGACAAGAGGGAGAAGGAGGCTTGCGCAGAACGGGTGCGTAAGAAGTACGGAGTCTTGTTATTTTCCTGTCGCTAGGCGCAAATAAAAATCTCAACCATTAAGGTGTTGCTCTCGTTACCACGTGATGTAAACAGATATTGTTCTACAATATTTTCTATTCTTCCAAACATAAAATTTTTACAAACGATATAGTCAAAACATGGGCGACGAACCAGCAGCAATTAAAAACAATATATAAAAATTATGGTTGCTGGACTGAAAATTTTGAATTGTATTTGACTACCGACTGCCGCCACCCCGCTGTCGGCAGTTAACCATCGACTACGAACAGCGAATCAGGACTAGCACGCTAAAAGATATGGTTATTCTTATCTGATAAGATAATTTTGGTGAAAACTAATCAACAAAACTCAGAAATTAATTTAATAAGATAAGATAGAAATATTGTCCCATTAAACTAAATTAATGTTTACCATGAAAATTTCGGAATAATTCCGTCAAGCTCAAAAGCAACTACTAATTACTAATACTGATAGACTTATGCTTCCTATATTGACTCAGTTGTCAACCAATAACCAATGAAGCCTTGCACACAATGAGAGAACATCGTATCTCGAAATAAACTGATATCATTATATTGTTAACCATAATATTTAATTATTTCACTGGACAACGCAATCGTGTCTGCATCAGTAAAACCACACTGTGAGATTTCTGAAACTAACTATATTTCAGGTGAGACTTCACTGATTAGCGCATTTGAATAGTCTTTATGTTTCAATTATGTTTTAGTTTTATGCCCACTAAAATGTATCAACATGCGTTATATTATAATACGTTAATATATATTAAAATACCAGAGCCGGCTAGGTTCATAACATTTTTATCAATTTAGTCGTACGAAATGTTGTATCGGACATTGAAAGATTTTTTTTCATTGCAGCTGTGGTTAAAAAAATCCATTTTTAACTTCAGTAGAAACTTTGATATGTTGTAGCTTAGCGGGAGATGGAACAAGCAAATCTAATTTAGAGGAAGACTAGTATTTTTAAATTAAAACGTAATGGGTTTATTTACATAATTGATTAACTATCAGTTACACACACTACACATCACTGTTGTTGGAAACTTTCCCATTAATACAAAAACTAATCAATCAAGACGAAACTATAGCCATGCCATAGCAAGCTTACACACAGTTAATGATCAGTGCTGCTTTGGGAAAATGTAATATGTGAGACATATAAATACGGTAGACGGCCCTCAGTTCTAATTTCTTCGTTGTATATTGATTTTACAAGTGTGGTTTAGGAAATGTGAACTGCGTTAACTTTTCTTCCCAAGAATACGCAAATACTACATCAGGTACACAGGAGAAGCGAAACGAAAACCTTTTGCCAATATCGAATGTGTAAAAAAGAAGACAGCAAAGACGTAACTGTAATGCAGACACTTACCGCGACTGTGTTGCGCCGATGTGTTAGGTCTCGTCACCGCTACAGAACTGAGGCACAGCTCACGAAAGTTACAACCTTGGACTCGGAGCGAGGCAAAAAACGAAGGCCAACGGGACAGTGACTAACCGCAACATTGCTCGCTGCTATCAGTCGAGCGAGTACAGAGTACCGTGTGGCTAGATAACGTCCACGAAACTGGAGATACTACCACATTTTGTGTTTACATGGGAATTCCCTAATTCGTTCTGGTACAGCGGAGACACTGAACAACTAGGCCAAATTAATAATTTTGCCGTAAAAGTACGGTAAAACTGTTCTTGTGCTCTCCCTTAAAGCTTTCTATTAAAGGCGCGTTGTACCGCAATTTTCATCACCATGTCTTTTATTTTTATATTTGTACCAGTTATGTTTTTCTTGTTTAAGAAATTAAATGTGACTAAATTCTGCTCTTATAAAATTTTTTTATCTCGCATAGTTTTTGCGTAATTGCTCGTTAAAGCCAAAATGTGCATGTTTTCGTTTTAAGAACGACACTAAAACCAGCTCATATACCAAACTGAAAAAATTCACAGCGAATAACGATGTTGTAGGCAACAAATTCAGCTATGTTAAGCTACAGAATGAAATACTTTTTTTCTTAAAAATAATGCTGAACTTTTCAAACATTTATTTTAAATGTCAGTATTTTTATATAAATACAAAACGTTTTTATTCTTTGTTTTATGTACGTGACGTTGTAGCCTCCGACGTCTTTATTCACTTTTTTTCAGTTTTGTACATAGGTTGGTTTTAGTGTAATCCTTAAAACGGAAATAAACAAATTTTGACCTTAAGGGTGCGTGGTAAAAAAATAAATGCTGAAAACATCAATTGATTTCTACGCTTTTTCGAAGCCAATATGGATGAAATACTCAATGACAAACCTAGACAATGGCATTTTCCAACTTTATAAGTAAATATTTACCCAGAATTATTAATTCGTTACGCGTGATCTCTTGCGCCCCAGTTAAAAGCATGAGGTTTCGGCGTCAGAGATTGTGCCTCAAAAGTTCGTAACACTGGAAACTATTTTGTTTAAACGGTTTGCTACGACTATTGTCTAGGATTGCTATTGTGCAATCATCGCAAATTGGCTTCAAGAAACCTACAATTATAAATTAATAATGCTTTTGGCGTTGAATTATGTACAACGCACTCTTAACAAGCTATTATGTGAAAACTATGAGAGACAAAAAATTTTCATACGAGACAAATTTAGTCACAGTTTGTGTCTAAAATAAGAAACTAAATATCTGGCACAAATAAAAAATAAAAACGTGGTGATGAAAATTGCTGTATACTACGCCCTTAACAGATTAATAATAAAATCTATCGATTTAAAAGGTGAGAGCAAATCCCTTGATTCAAAACAACACCAGCAGAAATAAAGGTCACATAATTTCTTCTACTGACTTCTGCAATTTTCTGATCTGAACTATTTAAGAACTGAGAAATTTCTCTTTTTTCAATAGTGTTTCGATTGTTCGCTGATGGAAAGTTGCTTTACATGTTTTCTTGGGAAATATTTCATCATGCAGCGCCACGACGTATTTTATGAACGAGAAGAAATGTTAAATGAGAGTGTATAAATGTCGTATTAGAAATTTCTAAACTGTTGTAAAGGCTAATGACTGCACTTATGTTAATGTGATAGGGTTCAATAGGTTTTTTTTTCATGCAGTTCATTGAGTTGCTTTATGAATCACTATTACTGCACTTTATAATAATTTTTGTTTGCAGCATCCACACGAGTTTGAACATAATCATTCGCTTCGTTACACTTACCTATGTCATTGACCAAAACATCAATGTTTGAAACATTATTTAATACTATAGAAAGCATACAAAAATTAGTTGCAATGTTTTAATTTATTTTATTACAACATTACAGCGACTTCGACCGACTATATTAAGAACAGTTATGAAAATGTTACGTTCAGTTTTCAAGGTTTACATCTGGCTGGTAATAACATACTGTATAGCATTTAAACTTGACTGCAGTGTGTTTTGCCCGTCGATAATGTGGTCGTACATCTTAACATACTGAATTTTGTTTTGTGCGGGTTTCAGACAGTTTCGCGTAAGCCATCTAATTTATTTCGGAAATCCTTATTTTTGTCTCTTACTTTAGATACTAATTGCAGCGTATCGCCACACTGTTTTAATATAAAAAAACATAAATTTAAGTCATGTTTAAGTCATGTGGCCTGTCCTCTTTAAGGAGCAAAAACATTACATACTCGGTAATACATAGCGAATTTTAACAAGAAGCTGGGAATAAACTTGTGCATATCAATGGCGGGTCGTATGATGTTGGCAGGTAGGCCACAAGTTGTTGCAAAGAACTGTACAGGGTTGGGCGTTAGTTGACGCTACAGCCACTGACACGCTGGTATGTAGGTGCCGCCTATTATTGACTGGTCACAACACAATATGTAGCCAATACATATGTCATTGTCTTTGGTATACGGTGGCGCGTTCACAGGAGTGTACAGTTCTCGATAACTAGTGCCCTACCTGCCAACAACCTTCGAGCCACTACTGGTGCATATAAATAAAAAAGACACAAACTGTTCGTTACCAACACCAGTTGTGATTAGTGGTAAGAAAGTACCTTCCACAGATATCCTATATATTTTGTCACGGATGTAAAATACCTGTCCGAACACCGTTACAATACTAAACATACATGTTGAGAACATAATATTGTTTTTATAGTGACAATTGAGGAATACATTATTTTCCTGAACTTCTATTATGATTTTGTCTGCTTAGGTCTACATTCTGAAGTTAATCACTACTGTCAGCATAGTTACGTCTCATCCATTCTCATGATTTTTGTTTCAGTTCCTTACGAGCACATCGGTAGCTCTGCTTCGTAGTTATTGGCAGTGTTATTTAATTCAGACAAATCTGACTACACTAATCAGACATAAGGCTTTTGTGACACCATACCTCTATGATTTTATCAGTAGAACCTCAAGGCAAGTGAGAGATAGTGCTTCCAATTATAGACCATGCAGCAAAGCTGTAGATGTGCAGTAGATAGTGTGTGTATGTGTATTTATTTAGATAGATAGCAGGGGCATCGCGTGGAGTGTTCCAAGGTGTGCGGTGATCAGCAATGACTATACACAACACTGAGTTGTCTGAGGAACCATTTGACTTGTATGGTCAGGATCACTCCACAACCAGTAGCGTACAAGAGGCAAGGTAGGAATTATCCTATAATTAGGGACCCTTGTTTTTCGCGAAAAGAATTTTGCCACAGTTTGTTTCGGTGTCTTACGTGCACATCTGCAGTTCTGCTTTGTGGTCAGTGATTGGATATTTTAGTTCTCACGAGCCTTGGGGTTCTTCTGGCAAATCACAGACGTGTGGCGTTGAATGAACGTTATTGTAATTGGCTCAGTCAAATGAGATACGGCTCTTCGCATAGACGCGCTGCCAATAACTGTGAAGCAAAATTGCAGTTGTGCACGTAAGCTATTGAAACAAACTGTGGCAAAATTCTTTTCGCGAAAAACAAGGGTCCCTACCTATAATATATACACCTTGGTCTCTGCAACAACACAACTGCTCAAAGTGTATAGTCGCTGCTAATACCGCACGCCTTGGAGCACAGCCACGCTACACCAATATATATATATATATATATATATATATATATATATATATATATATATATATATATATATATATATATATATATATATATACTGAATCATTCTAAAACTACCCGGCGTGACATACATTATGTATATATGTGTGTGTGTAAAGTCTTACTTTCACTTGATAGTCCAGGTTTGTGGCAATCTTACGATTTTAGCCACGTGGTATTCTTACACTAGCCTTCAGTACCTGTTTAGAATATCCAAGCAGAGCATAGGACAAATCATTCCAGAGGTCTGTGCAGCACTTGTGGGTGAACTTGGAGAGTATGTGAAGGTAAGACAAATGAAATTTCTCTTTCATTAATGTTTCACGTAATATTTCACCACGTAGGTAATAAAATAACAGACAATTCAAACACCAAAACTTAAGGTGATGTCCTCATTATTTATTTTAAGTAGGCGTGAACAGTACAAGTCACAGTGTGCAACTGTCAAAGGGTGTCCACTTAAACGTTTTCGTCAAAATCATCCGATGACAGAAAACTGTGATAGTTGAGCAGGTGACTGCACAGGGGAAGTAGTGGGGTGCACCTATTGTAGACAGCGAAGAGTGGCCAGTTATTGTAGTGTTTGGCCGGGTTTGTTGATAGCCATGAAAAACATGCGCAGGTGTTAATTCTCCTGTGTAAGCCATCATTAAAATCTGAAATACAGCTTGCTGATCTTTTCTCCTCGTGTTGGGGGAATAGGTTTTGACATTAGTAGCAACATACTTAAAAAAGAAAAAAAAAAGACGTAACCCTCGTCGCCTTCAGAGGGACGTTCACTCAATTTACTTGCAGCACTTTTGAGTATTTGGAAATCATTTGCTATCAGATCAATGCTCTGGTTACTGTCCTTCGTTTTTCGTCGCTTAGGAGGATTGCATGTGGACTGGGATATGTCACGTTTATTTATTTAAGTACAGTAAACGTTCAACCACTTAAATTGCAATATGCAATATACGTTAACTTTTATATTTCACTGCCTATTTACGTGGTGTGATTATACATACTAAGCTACGGTAAAAGAGCAAATGACAGTAGGTTTTAAATGTGTTTTATATTACTATGTTAACCTACCTACTCTTGTAGTGCGGCTTCTCTTCTCTTTGCTCCTTTCCCTCCGGTACGAACCCAACACAGCAACAATTTTTGATTTACATTCGTCTGCAGACCACCCCATTTCAACGCCAATCTCTCTCCAACCATCCACTTTCATTTTTTTTTTTGTAGTGAATCTCATGTTTTGGGTTCCATAACACAGAGTTAGGCCGATATTTATCGATCAGTGCTAATACATCTTCGGTCCAGGCCGTCATGCTTTGGCTCGCTGCAGCACGTACACATACCTGCGAGCTCGAGCCTTTGTCGTCAACATTGTCACTGAGCGTACCTTTGTGCTCGCCGATAAAACCGACACGTAGTGACTCAGGGTGAGCGGCTCACTGTCTGGTCTAACTGCGCTCACATCCCCGTCCACACTAGTGTATTTGTGGCTGTGTGAGCGGCTCATGAGACGCACGCCTCGCAAGTGTATACGCGACTTATCCAGCGGCCTAACCTTCGAGCAAACGTTGGGCCCGCGTTGGCCAACCATCATTTGATACTGTGATAGCCTCAATACGATAAGAGCAGCATCGATTACGTCTACAATGTCTACTTTATCAATTCTGAGATAAGCTTGCATTTATTTTATACACGACGTTACTTCAGGGACAACCGACGTCAAATCGCAGTCAAACTAAATGTTTGACAGATTTAATTCAGACAGACTATCTGATAATTTACTTCGCCCACGTAAGACACAGTGATATATTCTGGTAGAAGTGTTATTGCTCTATGTTTTAATTAATTAGTGGGTTACCATACTGCAATAAATTTTTTACTTTTAACACTACAGTGAAAACACATTACACATTCAGCGTGTCTTCAAATTGACTGGCTTACAAATGTTTAATTACTTCTCTATTTTTGATTTAGGAGATTGCTATTTGGCTGAGTAGGTATTATTTTTAAGATTCATTTTGCAACATAAATTTGTCGTTTATATACTCAAATTTCCTTTAAAACACTAAATGAATCATATTTTTCTAACTTAAGTAAACTTCGTTTTTCCAATTAACAATAGCTTATCATTTTGTCTGTGTCTGCTTTTTTCACTCTGTCAGACCTGCAGAGGACGTGTTATGTGTGTAGGTTAAGTCTGCTATTTAATCCACACTGACCTAATTGTGCACCTACGCCAATAATCTACATTTTTAGAAGTTCTTGCTGCTACTTGATCTTTCAATGTTGTTAAATGCATTACTATATATGAGTCAAACTTTACTATGACAGCAGAAAATATAGCTAATATTCATCAGGCAAATTGTTCATGTAAGGTAAGGTTTTACATTCACATAGAGTTCGTAGGCCTTCATACATACAAGTAACATGCACAACAACAAAAAGTATTGAATCGTCACTTTCTTTGTTAATTATAACTCATCTCCAAACCTCACTTAAGACAAGTATCAGTTTTATTGTGAATCTCCACCTTCGTCAATAATTACACTCATATTCAGTCTTCACTTAACAACTGCGTCCATCGTCTTTGAAAATCACTTTATAGCAACCCTCATAGTCTCGTGTTTTACCGAAATTTCTCCCCCTTATTCAGACTAAAATATTTAAATTCCTTACATGTGCATAAACACAGAGCATCGAAAAATGTTTTCAGTAAGATACTTTTTACGACGAGTACAAAACTATTAATGGCATTTTGCAAATAGTCAATCACAAAACTTAAGATATATATATATATATATATATATATATATATATATATATATATATATATATATATATATATATATATACAATAAAACTGTATTTAATCGCGGTTGTGTAGAATTCATGAAAAAAAAAACTAAAGTGGCAATATGTTGTAGAAGCGAAACATTTTCTCAATTCTTTGTTAGTAAAGTAAACGTCATATTTATGACAATAATCTGGACATTTTTACATTGTGATTAAAAGTCTGCGTTTGTTCCTAAGTTATGTAAAGTTTACGGAAAATTTCTGTCGTTTTCAAATTTATTGTCACTGTTCCTTCTCAGAGAGATTCGTGTGTTGTCATAAACTACATTAGCATTGTCTTCATATCATTCATGTTCATCAAGTACATATTCATCTTTTTTACCATTTTATAACTATGTGACCATTATCTCTTAGCATTCATCTTATTCAGAATAAACATTACCAATTTTAAATTTCTCAGACGTCTCATCTCTGCTATCAGTCTTAGAAGTTACATTCTTACTCGTGTTTTAAAATTTATAATTTTCTTTCACGTCGTAACTAATTGCTTAGTATGTGCTATCAGAACGCTCGACACTGTGTACCATGCGATTTGATTTGCTCAGAAAACAAACGAATAATACCCCAATTTATTTTACGACCTCTCATATTAAAAAGGTTTTATTAATCTTCAACTAAAAGACTTATGAGAGCAAGATCATTATAGGTGGTTCGGGATAAAGTGAGTAGTCTACTTTTGTAGACTGTTGTTATTTTTTCTTTAAGAATTCTGGCCGCTCTTTAAAATAAACAAATCACCCAAAAGTTACTATTACGTGAATTTATTTTATACCTCACTCAACCATTAACTTTTGAGGATACATTTATAAAAATAGGGTTTTAAATAATATTTTTAAAAAATGTGCTCTTCCAAATTTTTTTTTATTTCAAACAACTTTCATCCTGCGTGGCAACAAAACAAATTTTGATTTAAAAATTAATTTAGTCACAAGTTCGGTATAAAGTTTTCGTTCTATAACTAGTAGCTTATGCTAACATTAGAAGGATTTTATTGCAGCAATGTGTTACCTACAACAGACACAGATTATTCAATATCAATGAGTTGCATTTGGTGACAAGGACATATGTCATCCCGTACGATAACATCAATAGTATTGGAAGATAATACGAGACAAAACTATCACTGAAGTAAGTGATGCTGACTACACCAATAATCAGCGGATGTAGTATACAACTATATCAGTGTTATCTTGGTAACACATTCACTTCATATCGCTGACGTATTCGAGAACTTCTACATTTTTCCCAGAAACAGACTCCAAAAATCTGTATGACTACACACTGAGACTGATTCTACATGTAAGACATTTTAATCGGACCTGTGTCGATCTGTAAAGAATGACTCTGCCTGACGACTCTCCTATGGAATACATTATCGAATACAGTGCAATTTTGTCACTTGAAATACATAATAAATAAAGAAATCTGTGATTATTGCTGATAAATAGTGTCCCACAGGATCTTCACAGAAGATACTGGTAACTACGCTTACAAAAAAGATTAATGCAGTCCATGACAACAGCCGTGATATGCTGGATTTCCACCATAATGTCAGGCTACAGCAATACATCCAGCTGAATGCGGCAAGACGCGCAGCAGAAGAAAATTTCTTCGAGCGTGACTTATACAACCTGTCAAACAATTCGGGCTTGAGAATCTAACTTCTTTTCATTTCCGGAGTCCTTGGTATCCCTGTAACATGCCAGGCAAATTAGTAATCTGCTCACAGAACGATGCCACAATTTGCAACAATGACGTATTAAGATGTGCACCAACCTTCTCTGCCATCCTTAGCAGCGTCTCGGCCATGGACTTGCCTGTCTCCTGAACCATGTTCCACAAGAAGCCAGACTTGTTCTGTAGCAGAACGTATGGCCGGTCAAACTCCTGCGACATAAATCATTCAGTCACTATAATTAGGTATAGCTTTGAACTTCTACTGGAGAGTACACGTGAAAAATGGACTCATATAGCTGAAGTGGTCCTCAGTATTTTACAATGTATCGTCACTGTATAAAATATAGGGATGATCATGCATGTTAAAAATGGTCAGTAGACTTTCGTATAATTTTCCTCAAAATTCTCTTAGCTTTAAACCCACTTCCATGAATCTAAAATAATATATTTTGTTTTATGTTATATTTCAAGGCATCGCAAGGCGTAATCAGATTGCAACACAAATAGTAGAATGATGTACTGCAGCCATTTTTAATCAAATTTACGTGATCTACCGTCTCTGTTTATCGATGATATTCAAGTCTCCAGCAAAAGTTAAGTTTTAATTTTATTAGCATTATTACATGCAAGCTTATCCTGCAAACTCGTTCACTTAGTTTTTAATTAAATGCTGTATTTTTGGGTACCCCGTTATACCCCCAGCCCCGTTTTACACCTAATCCTCATCACCATTACATTTGGTTTGTCAAAAACCATTGCGGGCGCACGCAGAACCACTCATTAAAGTTTTTTTTTTTTTTTCGAAATTGGATAAATAGCATAGAAACGCATGGGTACCACATTCTGTCACCTCCTACGTATGTACTTTTTTTTGTCAGAAATCTTCGCGAGCGCACATACAACATTGAAATTAGTACAACCTACTTGCTAGCAACACAGCTACAACAATGACATTAGTACAACCTACTTGAAAGCAACACAGCTACAACAATGACATTAGTACAACCTACTTGATAGTAACACAACTACAACAATGACAGTTGTACAACCTACTTGCTAGCAACCCAGCTACAACAATGGCATTAGTACAACCTACATGCTAGCTACCCAGCTACAACAACGACATTAGTACAACCTATTTGTTAGCAACCCAGCTACAACAATGACATTAGTACAACATACTTGCTAGCAACCAAGTTACATTTTATGAAATTTCTCTCTCCATTTACTTTTTTCATACATATCTATGATGGAAAGTAGCCTAAATCCTCCACGTCTCAGGCTACCTCAATGACGAGTTTCACTGCAATTGGTTCAGTGGTTTAGTCGTGAATAGTCAACAAATAGACGAACAAGCAGATAATATTACTATAATATTTTATAATATTAGTGTAGATATAAGTGTTGATACTATTATGTAACTTGGTAAACAAAACATTTTTACTAATAAACAAGATGACAGATTTACAAGAAAATGTAGGGCAAAGATCTATTTAATGAGATCTATGTAACGCTTCCTACTAATAGGTTCGGTGTAAAACTATGTTATTAAGTTCATAATATTTCTCACATTTGTCTACTATTAAAAAAACTTTTAAATAACCTTCCTCACTTCTTGTAGCAAATAAGAATGTTTTAATTAGTTTTATGATGAGAAAATAAACCTATGAAAGCACGTCACTTCATTTCTAGATATTTTGTCCTAAAATTTACAAGGTTACATAATTTTTAACAATGCGCGGTAATTTTCTTTAGAATGTATTATTAAGGTTATAATTTTCCTAGATAAAATTACATGAAACTTGAATATTGTCAGGCATTTACATTATACGAGGGACAGATGTCTTAAACTACTTCCAATAAGGTTTTGTCACTACTGAGATTCAATTTCTGTGTACTGAAGAGGATATGCATCGTCTAGTAAATTTTGAGGTGGCTATACCAAAAAATTTTAAGAAAATATGACATGTAGAATATTCTATACACTAAAAATTACCACGAAAATATTAATTTGATTCTCTAAATTGCTTGTTGCAGTAACTTAAGTCATTACTCTCAATTAAATTATTATTTTACAATTTATATATCTGGCCCAACAGATTTTTTAAATTAACTTATATGTTACTGGAAACATTCAATATTTAGCTGGTGTACAGTGTGCATACGATACCGAGCAAATGTCAAACATATAACTTCAAACAGTTGTCGAATTTCGAAGGAAAACTCGCTATGAAAATTTCAGCTCAAGGGGTCGATTCTCGAGTTGTTACGAGATTATTTTGAATTGCCGAATTTCACTTACTAAACTTCGAAACGTTTATCTCACTATGGCAGAATGGTATTCTTAAGCTGAAATTGCGAAGTGCGGAGTCTTAGTGCGAGATATTCCTCAGTTTCGAACTTCCGGTTACACTCGTGGCAGAAATCTGCGAGTGAAAAGAACGCTAGACTTGTATGACGCACTGAACGCACCCTCTGGAGGAAATAATCGTTTGTTCTGTGGTCGCGCGCAATATTCGCACGCGTACAAACGGAATTATAAAGCCCTCTACACAATTACACGACGCGACGCGATGTGGCGACACAACGAAGCGAAAGCCAACGACATCGCAAAACATCGCCGGCAGTGCGTTTTGCAATGCCGCGAGGCGATGCGAGGCGATATAGCTAGTGGAAGAAAAGTGGACACGGCCTGCCATCTGTGTGAAGACATGTGAACCACATAGGGCAATTACAAATATTCACTCGCAGGAGTACGGTACGGTATTTTCATGGGTTATTTCAGTTACGTGAGCAGGTTTAGTCGATTGGATTTGATTTATTTATATTTTCTACGTGATAAATATTTTGCCAAATGCTACATCCACAGTTCATTCTGTACGCTGTATTTTATTTATATTTAAATATAATATTAGATCGGTAATTGACCGAGAGGTCATAGTTGAATATTCGAACACGGGCTAGTTACACTCGGGTTGAATTTCGAACATCTTAGACTTGAAACTTTAATTTTTATTAGCACCTTTTATATTACATAAGCAAAATATGTGGCGGGATGTCAGGTTATGTTCCTGTGAGGCAGGTAGAAACATATCATATGTGTGGCTAAATTAATATTCCATCCTTTGTTCCTTCCCTCTCGTTATTTTTCTCTTGTTTACAAACATCACAATATATTTTTTTTCTTATTTTTCACATTCTTGCTTCTGATTGGACGTTGTCTTTGACGTCATCAGCGATATCGCCCGAGCGGCAAGTCAGCCTCGTCGCTTGGTGAGATGTCGCGTAATGTCGCGCATCGCGAGCGAAGTAACTGTGATTGGCTGGTTTGGTGTGACGTCATGTCACATTGCATCGCTTCGCGCCGCGTCGTGTTATTGTGTAGAGGGCTTAAAGAAAATATATATAATTAACAAGCAACGTGTTTTGTTATGAAATAATATTGTGTAAAAATAGTTACAAAGTCTTTATCAAGATATATTTAATTCGCAAGTCATTTTTATTATAAATTGAGGACACTGCTGCCATCTTGCTGCAATTTTACGAACACAACGACGTTGCCTTTTTTTAACGAGCACTGCTGTTTACAAAGCTTTAATTTGCTACGTAAGATTGTTTTTGTATTGCACACTTCTCGTAGGTACTGAAATTTAAGTCGCCACAAAAGGAGAGATAACTAAGAGTTGGTTTATTAATTATTTCTTGAGCGGAATTTTCTATACAAAATTTGGGTTAGTAAAATCACAGTAGGTCTACATAGTATGGAACTTAAAATAATTACGTTACAACGATTAAAACATATTTAAATTCGTTGATAAAATTGCAAATGAGTAAAGAATTTGCTACTTAAAAAAAGATAGGAAGGTGAAGCGCCTCGAACCTATTTTCAAAAATACTCCGCACAGACCATTTAGCCAAGCGCCGTTACCACTACGTTATAGTATCACTCATAATTAAACTCTCATTATACATCTATTACTGTTCTATGCATACATGAAACGTAAAATGCATGTTTCATGATAAAAATAATGATTGGTTGCGATCGTGTATTATAAAATGAACAAGCAAAGTTTTAACATAATTTAAAAATACGCACGGGCATTCTGCGGTAATTTTTCCTTTATTTCGTCTGTTTGAAAGAGTGATGTTGTGGAAATACACGGTAAAAGTGTCATGACTGCCGTCTTCAAGGCGTGGCGGAATCTCATCTCCTGACCCCAAGAGCATGTGAGATTTTTCCGCATGGAATAATTTCATTTCTAAGTTATTTTCACTCAAGAATAGCAAAATGGAATCCATTACGAAATTCCGAGAAAATTCGCAATGGAATAATCTCGCATCATTTCAAGAATTGGCTCCTTGGTCGTGCCGCCATGTGGATGGTTCGGAATACAATGTTCGAGGTTTTTGTCAGCAGTGGATACGTTACTGCATCCGCGCACGAATGACTGCCATAGGACAAAACGAGACTTTAATCGAATGATTGAAGATGTTTTGGTTGGCACTCGTCGGTGAGGGGTTACGAGGTGAGTGTGGAGCAGCGCTGGAATGAAGTGTTTAGAATTTCCATTGCATTCTCAATACCCTTGCGTCCGATCATCGTTACTTGGGATTTCTGTGTGAACGGGAAAACTTCAGGAATTACTTATGGAATATTTCTCTCACACATGGCAGCCACAAAGAATGATAAACATACAAGAAACCTTTATCGAACACTTTCGACTTAAAAAGTACGATTTCTTCATTTAGAGTTACAAAACACGGGGAAAAAATAAATAATCCAGGAAAAATTTCCATAGTTAGTTCGGTGTCTCAAGTAACCCCAGTTGACGGTATTTATCTTGAATACTAAACAATCCAATAAACTTTGTGCAACATGGTTCACAAAAAATAACAAATAGCAATTTATTTAAGCTTTATTACCACAGCTTTTCCAGCGTCCATGACGAGGATTCTGTCGCTATCCATGACCGTCAATAGGCGATGGGCTATTGTCAGCACCGTGCAGTCCGCAAACTTTCTTCTTACTGTCTCTTGTATCAGATGATCCGTACTAAAGAAAGAAAAATTCAATTGTAGAACCAAGGAAATGTAAGTCTCTGCGACCTGCTCTAACTGTACCTGCATTCTCAAACTTATAATACACTGTTACTACGTACCGTGGGTCGATGTTAGCAGTTGCCTCGTCCATGACCAGAATCTTGTTGTTCCTGATGATGGCCCGGGCCAAACACACCAGTTGTCGCTGTCCCACACTGAAGTTGGAGCCTCCCTCAGACATCTTGTGGTTCAAACCAGCCGGCAGTTCTTTAACTGCTTCCTTCAACTCCACCTGTCACACACAATAAAGCACAATAATCACAAATTTCATGGGTTTACAGTCTGGAAAACCACTCATTTGTAAAGTCCCAGACTGAAACTCAGAAGACGTACAGTCCACATAATGTACATGTAGGTCGACCTATACTAATAACCAGCTGATACACACCTCTTCCAGTGCATTCCAGATGACCGTGTCTGGATACTCGTCGAACGGGTCGAGGTTCTTGCGTAGTGACCCAGAGAACAACACTGGCTCCTGAGGTATTATAGATATCTTGGTGCGCAGGTCATGCAGCCCGATGAACTTAGTGTCCGCGTTGTCTATGAGGATCGATCCCTCGAAGTTGGTCAGCCTGAACAGAGCGGCTATTAGGGAGGACTTGCCAGCCCCTGTCCGACCCACAATACCAACCTGCAAAGAAGGTTTTATTAATAATATGCTCTTGAAAGTGATTTATTGCTCTACACATATAACAAAATACCTTTTCGAATTTCCGTATCTAATATATGTTATGTAAAATACAAACATCGGGAATAAAAGCTGTTTTCGTTAAAGGTTTGCACTCGATCTTCTTTTAAAAGGATCACTTATTCTTTTGGAATTAATGGAATTTATTATGTTCATAATATTGTACAAAATGTGTATTTTCAGGTAAGTGTATTCGAGATACATAGTGTACCAAGAAAAATGATGTAGGCCTACACTGTGCATCTCACATAAACTTTTCTGAAAATACACATTTTGTACAATATTAGGAATTTAAAAAAAACATTATAATACATTCCAAAAGGATAAGTAATTTCTTAAAATAATATCCATAATGATTTGAATTTTTACCAACAGAAAAGACCGAGAATACATTCAAGTGTAATGAATGTCATAAGTATTGCCGTGCACCACCATTATATGAGATGTAGGGCACTTCAAACAAATTTTGTTCGTCGAGTGTTCTGGTTTTTAGTTATCTGCTACACAGAAGTAAGAAATTGTATTAAAAAATGTTCCAACAAATGTGAAGATAAAAATCCTCTGATGACTTTGATTCATGCAGAAAAATCTAGTAAGCGAAAATGCTTATGGTTATGGAACGTAAAATGTTAAGGTCGAAATGTTGTCCATGGAAAAATAAATCAACTTTTTATTTACTTTATACGTATTAATAATACTCCAGTAAAATTTTTTTACGTCTTTGTGTCACACTAAGGTCATTGGAAACACTCAACTTTCGTAGCAGGCTGAAAGTAAAATATAAATGAATTTCACATAATAAAGACGATTCTTTGCTACATAAGAGCATTTAATTATCTGTGGATTGTTGTAGATGTAACGAGCAATCTTCAGTCTGAATGAATGAGTAATTTCTTTTAATTTTATGACTTCTTAATCCTTGTTCGCTGCACAATGAGCATGTAGAGTCGGGATAGCAATATTCGTAAGTCGACTAGGAAGGAATTTGCATTGTTAATTTCGAAGATTTTTAAGTTTGAAAACTACTTTGTCACTTCAAAAATTATATATTAAGTAAATTTCATGTAAAATTAGCAGATTAATCCGAATTTATAATGGATGGCGAAGCCCTTTGTTCGTACTATAAGAAGTTTACACCACGTATAGTTGATTTTAATGTTATCTATTCTGATTAATATAACTAAGCATAAACCTCAGTAATTTATATTTATGTTAATTCATAAATCAAACACTAACTATTTCTACCACTGTTAAAATTCCTAAGAAGTTTAGTTATTACAGTTACACTGATGTTAAGATATAGACATATTAATTTTACAGCCTTGTAGAAGAGATCTAAGTAATATCTACGTAGGTTGTTTTTTTTTTCTTTTCTTTTCCATGAAACATGACAGTTTCGTGAAAATATTAAATTTTAAGATTTTTTCTTAGAAATCACATCGACTTTTGTATAAAGCCTTAAAATGTTTGAGAGCAAGGGAGCTGTTGAAGACAAACGTAGTTTAAGTAATTATTAATATTTTACAAATTAAAAGTACCGGTAACTCATTTATGTAGTTATTTGTATGCGATTTCAGAAATCTTGAATATCACAGAAATTTCGTAAAATAAAATGCAAAGGCATATTTTGTTCTGTTTATGCTTGGGTTGCGAAAAAAAAGGGGGGGGGGAGATTATGAACGAGAAGGTTACTTTTGCAGAGTATGAGGCAGTAGAGTGGATGTTTGTTGAAGTTGGACGATAAATTAACTCAGACAATGTTAACATTGAGGGAATTTTAAATTTTAGACTTAATTTGTGTCTAAATTTTCAGTTAAATTCAAGATAACTTATCGAACTAGAAAAATGAAACACAAACTATAATTTCTAAGACTACATAAAATAGTCGCAGCTGTACCTAACTACCTGAAGTCTAATAAGCACAAGCTACTCCTTTTACTTACCTTTATTTTTCGTGAGATCGAATACCGTTATTTATTTCTCACACATTTCATAAGACCTTGTGCAATGGAGTTCAAAACTAACGAATTTTTACTAACGTTATTCGTACCTGTATTAATTTTGTATTAGCTTTTATATTTAATTTGTTTGTTACTTTTAGTTTTAACTAAGTAAAACCTAATAATTTCAACAAACTGTTTTCTGCTCACCTTCTCGCAAGAACATATGTAGAAATTCAAATTCTTCAATACAGGTGGTTCATCATCAACGTAAGACAGGCACACATTTTGGAAAACTATTTTGCCATGCGATGGCCAATCTCTATGTGGCTTCATTTCTGCACAGATATGAAACAATTGTTTTTGTTTGTAAAAAAAAATTATAAGTTGTGAATAAAACTGTTACCTGAAAAATATTTTTTAAAAATTTTACGCAATATATTTAGCATTTTTTTTTTAACATATAAATATTTTAAACGTAAATATTTCAATGAATTAATTTTACATAGGCTATATTATTAGTCAATCTCGTCATCTATCTCACTTTATGCGGAAACATACTGTTAGCAAATGAGAGAAAACATTGTAACACCATGCATAAAAAATGCATTCGTATGGTAATAGATTTGAATGCATTGCGTAAAGCGAATATTTTGCGAAATATTAATAAGTACGTCATAGGTGATAAACTTGTAGACTATTTTTAGATCCGTACGACAAATAGAAAATTGAGGAAATATTTTATTAGTCGTTCTGTGATTAAAATAACTAACGTAAGAAAATACAAGCGTTATATTAAATCACAAATATAATTTGTATGTAAATTTCAACTTAAGTTTTAAAACGGATAGGTACAACAGTAAATGCAAATGTAAATTTTTTAAATAAAAATGTTAACGTCAAGGAAAGAGTAATTTGAAAAAAGTCAAGAGCTGCAAAACTACAAAACTAAAAAAAATTCCATTAAAATATACCGAGTTAGGCCAAATTACATTAAAAAATAAATTAGGATTTTTAATAGGAAAATTAAGTTTTCCTTTTTGTAATGCCTAAGGTATTATTATTTTTAACACACACAAATATATAATATATATTATATATGACGGCTCAGCGGCTACCCTGCTGGTCGCAGATGACCTGCTTGTTGTATATCACTTAACATACTGTATGTTGCACCCTTGTTTAGGTCAGGGCGATGCCTTGCTATATCTTCGGGGGTCGACACACGTAAATAAATCACTCGTGAAACAAAAACTATTTTATTATTTCCCCGACCTCCCGACACGTCCTGTTCGTTTGGAAGCTCTACGAAGATTGCTGTGATTCCGTTGTGGCTGGTGCGCGCCAAAAACCAAAATAATAAGCGAGGATGGTTACACATGAATCCTGGTGAAAAATATTATTTAAATATTAAATTTTGAAAACATACTAACTTTTCATAATGAAACTCATCTACGAGTATTAACCTAAACTTAATTACTAACACACTTGAAGACATTAATTAACTTAATAGTAAAAATTTTGACAGTACCAATTTTAACGTATAATTTATATTTAAAGTCACTTCAGTCTTTGCTGATTTATATAATGTTCAATATTTACTATCTGGGTGACGATGAGTCCAATTACCTTCTGTATGGGTGTAGGGTTTTATGGGGGCAGTTGAACATGGCAGACTGTCATGGAGAAGCCCGTGTACGCGGTTAACGTCAATATATATAACTGAATACTTCACAACAATTTTATTTAACTGGAAAATGAATCAGAAAATGATTATAGGAATTAGGGAAAGCTATTTGTTCGCCTGCTATTCTAAAACACATTTCTTCAATCGTTTTAAAATCGTGATCACAATTATACTATATCTTTGTAACGTTGGGAGAAAAAGTGGAAGCAGCAGACCTGGTAAAGATTCCAGCGGTCCCTCGTCTTCCAGGCTGCCATACTCCATAACTCTCTCCACTGATGTCATCTGGTTCTCAAGCTCTGCAGATTGCTTCATAAACCACTGGAACATCCCTGTCAGTCCCAGAGACTGCGAGATTGCCAGGCCAACGCTACCTCCCAATGTTCCTGTCAACAAGACACACACAATGTTGTCCATTGATGACTTTCTCAAGAGTTAATTTATTACTGCAGTGTCTCTAACAACACAAAGCCTTGGAAACCCATTTACCAAAGAAATTCCTTGTAAAACTACAATAGTTATCCTTGTAATTAAATACAAAGTGTGTGTTTATAAAATTACAACGACTAGCCTTGTAGCAGTACTTTCAATAAGGAAAGAAATACATTTAAATGTTAATTGTACTTCATAAATAACACTAAACTTTTTTATCAAACAACTTTTGAATGAAGGACGTAAACAAGAGATTATTTTGAAAAAAATATAAAATAAATAAAAACACCGGAGATGCTAAGTTTCGAACCACTCTTCCACACGCTTAGAATCTACGTATATTACCCCTTGACGACCGTAACTTACATACTTACTATGCTTTTTTTATTTGTATGCATTCAATGTAAAGCTCAGTTATAATTCTTCCTTTTAAAGTACGCAATTAATATAAATATGCACTTTATTCCAGAAAATACTTTTAATAGGTTATGATCTTTGCATAAGCAATTTCCGGTGAACATACGATTTTTGTAGGCTACAGATTTTCTCTAAGTTTTTTTTGCAACAAACTAAATCCTTTAAACGTTATAAACTAATAATTTTACAAGGAATATTTTCAACATTTACAAAAGTTTCTACAATTACGAAGAATGGCCTTGTCATATATTACAAAATAATTTACAGTGCAGGAACTGTCGGTATAGGTACAAGGAATTCCTTTGTAGTATTACAAAGTTTACCCTTGTAACTTCATGAACTAATGATTTTACAAGGCTCTTTTTTGTACTTTTATAAAGACTTGTAAAAGTACAAAGAATACCCTTGTAAATTTTACAAAAATTGTTTAGAGTGGAGTGTAAGGAATGAAGTGATCGGTTAATTTCCTTTAATTCGTTCTCCAAAACAGTTGGTATTTTCTCACTACATCAAGGCTAGTGCCACAGAGTGAATTTTGAAAGGATTACGCTCAACGTCTCGTCGAAAGTGAGATCAATAGACTCTGAACAAAATGTCTGAAGGAATAAGATGAAGGAAAGGAAGTGACCGAGGTCTGTTGACAAACATTCACATATTTTAAAAAATAAATCATGGATGAAGAAATGAGGATAGCAGATCAGGTTTACTGAGGATCTAGCCATGCGACAATCCTTCTGACTTCTTTATATGTCCTTCCTTCAACCTGGTCCGCCTAGTAAGAGAACTCGGTAATAGAGGTTTTGTAGAGATTGGCTAAACCTTGGCCTTGTCAAGGGAGTTAACCTGCTAACGACTTCAGATTGGTGAGGCTGAAACCACTTCCACACATCGTGATTGGAAAGAGCGTATCTACTGCTTCAACTGGCTTAGCGCACAAAGAATTGCAGCCTTGGGTGGCTGACTTTGAAGTTGGATCTAACTAGAGGGCAGGGGGGAAGTGTCTATGGAAGTAATTAAAGCATTGCTTCCCTAATAATTCTCATCACTTGCTAAATAACAAAATTATAAAAAATGTGATAGTGGAAAGTATTTATTAACACTGCAGTACTAGGTAAATTTGGCTAAAGAGATAATGGCGTCTCTCTACTCGTGAAAGTACTCTGCTTCCAGATCCCTAGAGCTATTGCGGCCGATGAATGGCTCAGCGGGGGTGCGAGGGTCTGCCCCGGGTGTTGGCCCCGGACTCAAGTTGTAAAGGTTGTCGCGAGGGCTGGAAGCAACCGAGTGACTTGCTTACTACACGAGGCTAGCCGAATGCCCACACCGAACTCGTACGAAGGAGTAAATTATCGACCGATTTTTAAGGCCATAATCTCTCGTTTATTTCAAACAATTGCAAATAACTCAAATATGTTTTAACAAAATGCTTTGAAAAAATTTGAGACAGTGTACAGTCATACGGAACACAATTTTGCCAGAGCGTTTTTAAAATAATGTACTGTTTGCGAGCAAAAAATAATTTTGCTTCATTTGGGCTTGTTTTCACAACAAAATGTGTATTATTTCGAGGGCAAAAATCTAAAAATCTGTTTGGTGTATTGCAAGAGAAAAATTAATATACAAACGTTGGTATATAAGGGTTAAAACTGCCAAAGGAATTGTTGATATATTTATTAATTTGCGTTACAAAAAATATTTTCGTAACCACTGCTAAACTAGAGATTGAGGCCTTAACTAGTCTTCTGTACACATCGCGCGCGCGTGGCTGCATTTCTTTCTATACGTAAATATTTCTTACAGCTGCATCCGTATTAACGGAATGGCCCAGTGAGTAGTTTTATTTATACATTTTCCTCATTGTTTTTTTTTTTTTTTTCGTATTTGTTGCACTTTGGTACATGTTTGCATTGCGTCACTGTCTTGTGTTATGCATGATCGTTTAGTTTTAGGATTACATTCTTTCGAAATAAGTATCATAACTTATTATATGAAGTTGTTGGCATGCATTCGACCAGGATTCGAGTTCTATATTAAAACCGCTTGTCTTTTTTTCGTGTCGACAACTGATCTGCATTTAGTCACTCTTTGTTGCTAAGCACTTTAATTTATAAAATAATTGAGGCGGTGAGTTGCAAAACTTGTCTTATCCATTTCATTAAAAAAATTAGATAGTTATATTAATGCATTAAGATGGTTGCAAAGCATGTCTCTAAAGTAAAATTTGTGAATAAAACAAACATAATCCAGTACTTATAGCACGGTAATTATTGGCGTTGCTAGCAAAACTTGCCTAACCCATTGACGTTGTACTGATTTATCTCGAAACCATCTTTGTTGGACAAGACAAGTTTTGCAACTCACCGCCTCAATTACTCTAGTTTGATATTTAACCATATAAAATTGTATTGTTTCGTGATTAAGTAAGATAATGTAATGTATCTTTACTTATCAGCCTACAAATAATAAATACTTGCATTGTTTAGTAATGAAGTAAAATAAAATAATTATTCCAACTCACTTTTTGCTAAATATCGGCCATAGCCTAACACAGTAATAAGTCAGTGGTGCAGTCACAGGGAGAGGGTTAGCTAAACTTCTTTTTCTTGACACAAATAATTTCATCTTTAAAAATATTTATATTTAGATCAGAGATATATTCAATGTTAAGACACAAAAGACTATTTAAATAGCGCTGTTTCGCATCCCAAAAATTTGTTTTGACCGACGGCTGCCATAGGCTGGTACTATAAATTAAACCGTTTTCCTGGACATACGCAATTGCAAGGAAGAATGTATGGCCTCAATAAACAGTCCAGTTCCCAACTGATAGTCCTTACTTAATCCTGGCTAATCATCGATATTTGTATCTACGGTCTATCTCGTTATTCCTCACAGAATATTAAGGACCCTCATACCTCATAAAGCGGAAGGATTCTTCACAAAATCTTAATTATGCACAGTTCGGGAAAGGAAAGAAATATAGTGCGAACTGAATTACCGCGTATTTTTTAACAAATATTTTGATGTGAATTACACACATCGTTTTCGTAAAACAAACATAACTAAGAATTAAAACATTCAATACTATTTATAAAATAAGCTCAACCAAAAGGAAAAGAAGAAAAATACATAAATGTCGAAACATGATTTTAATATTTAAAATAAAAAATTATTTTTTTAGTCTGACTGATCTTTAGATTGAATGTAATTGTAAAGTGTATAGAATGAATTCTATCATGTCTGGTTGGTGCAATTCTAAGTGTCTAGTAGATGAATGCATTGAGCTTGTTCTACGCTGTCAGCGACAAACATCGGTGGACTGCCAATAAACGAAATTTTTCGCCATGATACGCGTAGACCGACATGAAACAAAGGGAAGGTGCAGTGTAGCAGGTGTCTATGCTCCAGTTTTCGGTCGCATGCGAGTTGGAACCCGAGTGTTATTTTTCAGGACATGGAGATTGTTTTATCGTTCGATTTCGTTACAGTAAAGAGAGGGCAGTTTCCGTTTGTTACATAACTTAACATATGCTCTATTTAAGTTAGTAAGTAATCAAACTTTCTTCCTCAACATTAAAATAAATTAAGTGCTACACTTGTGTATTCCAACGATTGGCAGCCACTGTGAGCTTTAAATTACGGTTAAGATGTTTAACAATCCATCTCTAGGCTGTTCAATTTAACAGAGCACTTAATAAACGTTAGGCCCAACAGAACTTGGTGAAACATTTCACATGTTAAATCTTCTGTTAAACCACTTAAAAATATGTCAAACACTTAACCGATGTTGGTGAAACCAGGCTTAAGTGTAATTGCCCATCCTCAAAAACTTAATTTAGCCTCACCTCTTACTGAGACAATTTTAAGATTATAGAGGAAATAGTCAACGAGAAAAGTTAACACTTAAAGCTCTTTTATTAATGAGATTAATTTTTTTATTTATGGGAAAATATCGACATGATAGACACCCGTCAGTAACGAAAAAGGAAAATACATGCATTGATGGAAACATTTTAAACATGCAAGAAAATGGTATAATATGAAATACAAAATAATGTAAAGATTATAACAAATTCAATAATTGTTATTAGTTTATCAAAATTTTAAATTAATATTAAAATGTATCGATTCATTTTAAGATGGCAACTCAGCTCTATCATTGACCTCAGCAATAAACTGAAGCATTCGGGCACTTTGAGCAAACAGTAGGTGTTGAAAATGTTGGCTCAACAAGAGGGAAATTCCAAAAATTTAGAGAAAAATTAAAAGGGTTTCAATCTTTGTGACAGAAAATCGTGGTACATCGACAGAAAAATGAAATTTAACAGCTTGTTGTCTAGCCAAGACGTATATTGCCAATCACAACCCAGTTCTCTGGAAGAAGATCCTATGTCACTTACGCCCCAGACATTATACCCTCAAAGTTTACAACAGTTAACTGCCCATAGAACTTAACATTTTGCTTTACCGCATGTCAAAATGTGCTGATGAAACGTCCCTACACTGTGAAAAATTGTTGTACGTTTACGAAGAAATTCTTCGGAAACCCAATTGCCAAAGAAATTCCTTGTAAAACTACAACGGTTGTCCACGTAATAAAATACAAAGAATATGTTTGTAAAATTACAAGGAATAGCCTTGTAGTTGCACTCTCGATAAGAAAAACAATTGAAATGTTCGTTGTACTTCATAAATAACATTGAACTTATCTCTTTGGCTTAATGCAAGAACAACCAATGTCAGTATACGGTATGTGTGATTACCAGGCAATCTATGTTTGATTCAAACACTTACGGTTTATTGACATTGGTAGTTCTTGCATTAACCCACAGATTTATCAAATGAATTTTCAATAAAGAACGTTTACATGAAAGTATTTTGAAAATGAAGTAAAATTAATCAGAGGTGCTAAGTTTCGAACCACTCTCCGCGCGCTTAGATTCTACGCAGCTAAACCCTAGATCGCTGAGAATGCGATATTTTTTCGTCTTTATTTATTTATATACATTCAATGTTCAGTTCAGTAACAATGTTTTCTTATAAAGCACGCAATTAATATACGCATTAACTTTATTCCAGACAAAAATGCTTTTCAGAGGTCGTAATCTTTACAAAAGTAATTTCTAGCGAATCTATGTCTATGGTAGACTACACATTTTTTCTGAGTTTTTTGCAAACAAAGTCCTTTTGACATAGTAGGATAATAATTTTAAAAGGAAAATTTTTCAGCATTTACAAATGTATGTACAACTACAAATAAGTTCCTTGTCATATTTTACACAAATAAATAATACGGTGCAGAACTGTAGGTATATAGGTACAAAGAGTTCCTTTGTAGTATTACAAATATTAACTTGGTAACTTTATAAACTAATGATTTCACAAAGACAATATTTGTAAATTTTGTACATTTTTTATAGTGCAAATTAGTACTTTCAGTTAAATATAAAGTTTATCGAAATAAATATACGTGATTTCCGACATAATTTTTTCTTGTTAAATTTATACAGCCGTTATTGCTGAGATGAACTGCTCACCTTGTTTTATTATTAAGAAACTCAAGGTCACGCAAGCGATGTAGATGAGGCACACAACGTCCAGGAAAAGGCCGAAAGCTCGACTGGATGCAAGAAACAAGTAAAATGCCGACGAGTGCAGGTCCTGGAAATGATAAGTCAACATAAATTATTAGTAACACTTTATTACAAACACTTATGAACAACAATTCAGCATCAACCATGGATTAACTTATATTGTGAAGGGCAAAGTAAGGTTTTTTTTTTTTTTTTTTTTTTTTTTTTTAGGTATATTGGTAGTAGATTTTGTAACCTGTCCAACTTACCGAATAAAATACAAAAATTAGTTCACCACATCTTTTTCACTTCAAGATTTTGCTTGGATACAGACACACAGCCCGAGCGGAATAAATTTAACATTAAAAAAAATTAACCCTTAAAATATCACCATCTGTCACTGCACATTGTTAAAAAATTAATAATGGTTGTCTTACTCTAATGTTTGCAGCGAATCATCGAATGGTGTTCGGTGTATGTTTCTACTGAAATACAGCAATGCAAAAACTGAACCAAATGAATCAGACCTTTATGTTTTTAAAACATTTGAAAACTTTTATTTACTACCTTATTTAGGTACCTACTGAGTGCATTATTTGAGTTGGTAATCTCAAACACTTAGTGACGCGGCCGGTTCGTTGGACATTTTCCGTCTACTGCGCACTACTTTTACCCACGTCCCACGCTGCAGACGTCGTATTCCATAACATCAACGATAGACGGCGTTAGCAAGCTTCGTAGGAGAGACATAGAGGAAGACCGTGGTAGGAGAAATCGTTAGCAGCGATGTGTTTTTATCCTTGTGTAATCCGCATAGTTTCTTATATAACCAAGGGGTTGACACTACATTTAGCCAACTATTCTCTTACTGGCAGTAAGGGCCTAGGATAGTGCCAACATTGAACGTTACAAGATTTTGTACTTAATAATTAAGTTTTCAAATTTAATTTGTTGTCTATTTTCTCAAATACAATTAATGTTACTAAGTCTACAAATGGTAATTTAATAACGTTACTAAAACCAAGTATTGTAAATCTCACATTGTCGAATGACAGAAAGAGTTACTAATGAAAATTAAGTTGACCACTACACACTACTATTACCGCAGTGTGAATATTTTCCATTCCTCAACTAGCCGAGAATGTTCAAGTTCAGTCCATGGTAAAAATATCCTAACGAAAATAAAATTAAAACTGTTTTACAAGATATGCTCGTCAAACATATAAAAAAGCGAGGTTATTTCGGGTAGAAAGGAATTTTAACTCTAGTAGTTAAATACGTGATCGGGGTAAAGTTCGCTTGTGTCTAAAAAGTGAACCGAGCTAACTGCCTTCATGCATTCAATCATAACCTGGTTACCCTGATCATTTGATCGAGATTACTCGGCTATCTCTACCATGTTACTATATTTTGCATATACTAACGTACGTTACATTCTGCAAGACGGCATACATATGCAAGAAAGGTAGATAATTGAAGTATTTTTATAAGACATTATATAAATCAACGTTATTTAACACAGCTGAAGTATTGCAATAACTGATTTCAGTGTATTATTTTTAAAGATTTTTTTTTGCTGTTGGTACTAGTTCAGTGACTTATTTACCCTCACCTCCCCTAAAATAAGGAAGTCGGCTTAAGGGGTCTCCCTACCTGCGCTTGAAATTCATTGCAGGGAGTTGCGATTATTCATATTTTTTGCAGAAACTACTAAGCACGCTTTATATTTGTATATCTACGAAAAGAATACATTCTTCAAAACATGTTGCTATAGCTTCACAAATTTAGCACGTTTATTTAAAACATTATTTACTGGCCCCTCAAAATGGCCAAACATGTGGTTTACAGACTGCCATTTCTGTAAAAATAACAACCGGATTCGAAAAACCCAACTGTTGTAAGTAGCGTTAGAGTTTGAACTATGCTAGCCACAAATGCAATAATTTGGTCACCGCTTAAAGTCCCGTAGGTAAGGGATAATAGTAAAGCACTGCACGCCAGCTGAGTAGCTTGCGCGGAGAGGCGATAATACATTACATACGTCGGTCAACGGCACCCTTACCGCTCCTACCTTACACACACAAACGCAGCCTATCTAGGCAGGCCCCTTAACATGGGAAGTGACGTTCTTTTTCTTTTCTCGCTCGGTACATATAACTAAAAAAAAGTGTTAGAAATAACTGTGTATTAATTCCGTTGCCAAATTATGAGAAGTTAGATATATTAGTATTCTGAGAACGGTCACGTTTTACGACTGTCAGCCTTTTTACACGTAATTACACTTAACTGTGAGACAGCAATTAATTGTTTACACGCATTACGTAAATACTTTAATTACTATTACTGTAAGTTCGTCGTAATCATGCATGACAATAAATCTGAACGTATCTTGAATTCTTGAATAACGTATGTCATTGTGTAGTGTATCAATGACGGTTTTCTGTTTCAATTTCGAATATAATGATACACATATACGCATGTTATATAGATAATTGTCGCCAGACAGAAACACATTTTATAATGTTGAAAGCTCGCAGCTATTTGTAGTAACTGGGACTACTATATATTAAAGTAACCATTCAACACTCCTGTATTTAATTAATATTTATTTTAAAAAAATAAAATTTTTTTCGGAACACTGTAATGTGGATTTAAAAATTGTACAATCCTATGTAAATAAATTTATCTGTTATGTTAACAAGCATGTGTAATTATACAATATTATTTGAAAATGTAAACTAAGCAGGCCTTTTTTGGGTGCTCACTTTATCCGAATTGTCCTATACCATCCACGAAATCATCAAGTCACGATTCGTTAAAGTTACCCCGTTCTTCACTAGTGAATAGTTGTATCTCGTATAGAGTCGTTGGTCGGTCTGGACGTATGAAAACAGATTGTTGCACTATTTGTTGGGCATGTTGGATCGGATTTATGTATGGAGAGCAGGCAGTTCACTCCGGGGTGAATCCAGTGCGGTCAAATTTGTTCACCGGAACTTTGTTGCAGACATTATTGTCCATGAATTGAGGTGAGATGATTTTACGGTCTTTGACAGCCAAGTCTTAAGAACCGATGAGGGTAAAGTGAGGAGAAAGGACAACACAACAACCATGCTCAAACCGAGATTCTGACCTAGGACCTCTCGCCTCCGCAGCCTGGCACCTAACTGACATACGCCACGGAGGGCAGCGTCCATGAATTTAAACAGTATCCATAGCAAACATATTATATCTGCAAAGATATTTATTGCACGTGTGTGAAATAAAAAAAAGTCGGAATGCAGATTCCATTTTGTATTGTCCTTCTTTATTTTCTCCACATTTAGTGCTGAAGCCATAAAATTAAAATTTTTTAGCCATGTTCACTATTTTTTATCTCTAATGACATACGACAGAACAAACGTAAACGTAACGACTTCATTATAGCATTTTTTTTTCTTTTATGGAAAAATATCGTATTCCCCAGAATAGTTATTTACGAGCAAACGACTTTATGCAAACACTAATATTTGAGAAAACCTCTTGATAGCGACCTTGATCAACAACTTGGGAGTTCAAGTCCTCAAAAATACTTGTCCGTCAGAATGGACTTCATGTAGGCCTATATAATTATTTTATAAAATTTATTAAACCTTAAGTTCTTTCAAAAAAGTACTTATTGGTAAATTTTAATATTTCATTTTCACTCACATTTTCAAACGAAACCATCTGTGACTAGATTTTCTCGATAACTCCATTAAACGTAAAAAAATATTTGTAAGTAATAGAAGGCAAATATGTTACCTGATGACTATCAAATTCCTCTTGTAAAATTTTCTGCGCATTGAACGCTCGAATGGTCGCCAATCCCCGGAGCGAAGCACTCAAATGAGAAAAAACTGGACTTCGGGCTGCAATACCATAGAATATAAAGTAAAAATTAGCTAAAATATACCAAATTCTAAAAAAACAAAAAAAAAACTTTGTAATTGTAAACAGGAACACATATTACATAAATAATTTGAGGCTCGTGTTCTGTTCATCTATCTGTGTAGATTTTGCAACAAACCCGTCCGTTTTAAGCAGTTTTAGAGTAAATTACATAACAAAAATCTCTGTAAAGATGAGTTGCCCTTTGCAGAATGATTCACGAGGTATTACCGACACACAGATAGTTTTTATTCTTACATCACTTAGAGCAAAACATGCCTTTTCAGATACGATTAATAAGAAAGTAATTCCTGCAAAAGTAATTACAGTGCTGTATTTATTTCGCAAAATTGTGCTTTAATGTGTCGTTATTTTTTATAAACTTTACGTAAAAAAATGATTGTAACTTTTAGAGTAAATACTAAAACTACACAGATTTTAGCTCGGCTGGGATGTGTTTTCTCAGATAGCCATTGTTAATGAATGGAAGTGTTTTAGTACTACTCGTACACCTAAGTTATGTATTTTAAGAAAATATTAAGAAAGCATCTTTCACTTGAAGACAGTTACAAGCAAGAGTAGTGCAAGGTACTACACTGCATCATGTGTTAGAATTTATCGTGCAAGGTTGATCTCACACTACATCAGAAGACAGAAAATTACTTATTTTCATGCAACGCACAGCAAGTTTATGAAAACTAGGAATTATGTTGGTCGTTATGAGTTATGTATGTGACGTGAACGACTACGTAGGCACCCTTTTAAAGATGATAAATAACTAATGTCCAAGTCATATAGCTGTCATTAATTTAATTCACAGTATTCACAGTAGGTGTAGCAAAACAGAAACAATACATATTTTAGTACGTTCTTAATTTTTTGTAATAAAACAAATATTTAATATAAATCGAGGCAAAAAAAAACAATAATCCTGGAAGAAGAGAACTTGTAATAAGATCTTTTTTTTAATTATTGCGTGAGAGATTATATAAGCATTCTCGTACATTGTTGAATATGGCGTTGTGAAAAGTAATTTTAAGATATGGTTGCGCCTACAGCTGCTGAATGCACGTGTGCTTGTGAAAAATGACACTGGGGTTGGTGCTATGCATGATCACTAGAGTATAGGCAGTTCGGGATAAGTGAGCACTCAGAAAAGCCCTTATAAAGTTATATTTTCAGCCAAATCGTATATTTCCGCGAGTAACGGCTAACAACGCGAAATGTCTAGCCTCTCTGAACACGTCACTTGATATATACGCGTGTAATATAATTAGTGCAGTCAGTAGGAATGTATGCGGCTTGATAAAACAAGTATTACTGCTTATATAAAATATCATTGCGTCGATTCGGCTGCTTTTGTTTCAATATCGTTTATTTAAATAGGAAATCGCATGTAACTGTATTGCGAAATTTCGCTTCCAACCATATAAGCAATAAGTTGAATATTATATGCTGTAAGGGCTAGTAACATTTTTCAAAGGTTAAATATTTAGTGTTCACTTTATCCCGAACATTCCATAATAGAACAAACTTACTGATTCCCTCGAGTCTCTTCGCAGAGCGAGATGTGCGTACGTACACAGATCTGACCAGGTAGAAGAATATAGTCACGAATGCGGTTGGTATGAGGATCCAGTAGTTGACGATCGCTATCAGCGTCACGATACCCAGTAGCAAGCAGCCCATCTGAGGACAACAATGTTACAACATATGAACACTCGTACCACTCTGGTCAACGCAGTATTAACATATCCCCGTAGTTGAATGTTGCGTGGAAAAAATATTTAAGAAGTATGGTTTATTTTTATGTGGATTATAAATGTGGGTAAATTATTAGGTTCAGAATTTAGTGGATTCTGTAACGTGTCACAGAAAATACGACGTGGTACCTAATAATTAAATTAATATCGTACAAGACAATAAAATAGGAATAACCCTTCAACACACACACATATACTGACGGAACATTTTCCCACCATTCTTACAGTTCCCAATATTCAGGTATGCTATACATGAAAACAAGTTCATAACATCCGGGATCAACGTTTTATATTGATCGAAAACGCTGGTTATTGCCGGCCGTATACTCTTAAAATAATATAAGAATTAGATATTATTTAGGTTCGATTTTTAAAGCAGATATAGTGGGTACCTAAAGATTGAAGAAAAACAGCTAAAAACAGATGATTTATTTCGAGATTCAGCCGAAGTTCACTTGTGGTGACTAAGTGTTTCTTAGCGCACATAGTTTAAATTTTTCTCGGATACTATTTTTTCTTGTTGGACAATTTCAAGCGCGACTTATAGGAAGCTAAAAATCACTGGATTAATTATATCGCTTCACCTTCCCAAACACTCAAATCTTTAACCCTCATTTTTATTTTGTAATGATTACGTAATATACCATGAAAATTTTCTTTTCTTTATGTTCACTAGCTAAGTGTAAGTCACGATAACTCTTAGTTCTGGTGTATAAGATGTAGGCCTACATAGAAATGATCGCCACCACGTGATGCGGCAGACAGTAGATCATGAATCATGCTAGTACTAATCACTGTTCACTGTCAAAACACAGAGTGCATAGCATAAAATGACTATCGTGTGCACTTGTTCCCAATTGAATTCCAAAACTTCTATCTCAGTAAAGAGTTTGCTTTACGAAAAATTCCAATATGTCTTTAAGGATCTTTGTTTTATTTAATAATTGATAAAATTTTTAGACACGGAATGTTTATGTTTATTTTTAATGATAGGGTGTCGCCGAAAATTTAACAAATAAAGTAAATGGAGTACTTTATCAGTTAACCTTCTCGAATTGCAGAACGTACATTTTGGTGAAATGAAAATTAGGTAGTTTTACTAGCTCAATCACAGAGAGAGAGACAGCTTTATGTATGGTGTAAATGAACTGTCTAGCTGTTATGCAATACACTACTTCATATAATTCTATAATGGTAAACATTACTCAAATTTTACGTATGAGAAGTGTGAATTTGGATGGGAAAAATAGCGGTGACTATAAAGTGACGCGTTGGGTGCGTCAGACGGAATATGGTTGCATGGACACAGGAATAGGTCGGCTAGCAAGGAAAGCTGAGAAGAGGCACACATGCTGAGGGAAAAGGTGCAAGGAGAGAAGCTGTGACGGAAACCCCTCTGGTGGAGTTCGGTGACAGATCTCAGGGTCAGTAGGCCGAAAACCACGTGGCAGGCTAGAAAATATCACTCGACGTTACAGCATATTATTCAACATTAACGATAGTTCCCTTACTTGTCGTATGGTTGATAGCAATTTTATGATTATAGTTCCATGTTTTCCTACTAAAATACAACTTTACTAAAATAAAGTCAACTGAAATTGACATGCTTGTAATTTATGTAATTAATAAAACTTTAATTTTACCTCATAACGGTTATTACCGACTGCACAGTTTCTCTTAAACGCGCAAACATCAAGTTTGGCGTCCTGAGGGGATAAACAGTACTCTTATTTAGCCATTACGAGCGGCAAGATACGAATTGGCTGAAAATAGAACATTTGCAGGGCCATTTTGAGTGCTCACTTTATCCTAAACCACCTCTACCACGATGGTTCATGCACCCTCCAAAGTTACGACGGCGCAATTCCAACTCCGCAAATGCAAACGTACTTGACAAACTTAGTTTATACACCACTAAGCACAGGCACTCGAGACTCGAAAAATGAAAGATCGTGGATGATTTACAGGATTTACTCGGCATGAAAATACACAAAAACTGACCGTAACAGACGGCCAGGACTGTGAATTTGACCCGGGTCTATGCCAGCCCGGTAGGCTACGCGGCGAAAAACGACAGGTGCCAACACTGAAACAGTTACCAATATTAAATACACCCCTGAGAACAACGGTCGACAGGGTTGAGAGCCGCCGGGTAAGAAATAAGTAAAACTTCCAGAAATTAAACATAAAAAAATCCGTAGCCATTTCTTCACGTTTTCCAGTTCTTTATCATTCATTTATTTCTCTTCGGTATATAGATGGCCATGATGCTTTAATATCATACATTTGCACTTCACGTATAATGTATAGGAAACCCGGATTCAGAAATGCTACCGTAAGAAAGATTATGCCGACCCAGTATCCAACACCTGTATCAACATTAAATATGACACAAATAATATGTAAAACGTACCAACAGAGACATATCCACGTTTCTTACATATGTATGAACCAGTTACACTAACGGAAATTCACCATTAAAATCGTGTTTTATATAGGCAAGTCACTAGTAAAAAAAATATAAATATATAAAGAGCTCGTTCTCACCAAAAATTCTCTGCGAACAGCTAAATATCTCTCAATAATCAATTTTCATACCAAATACATACTACTCACAACGGGATTTATCCTTCAACCTGGCAACACTGCACTCGACTGACTCACTGTCTTAGCTCCCGACACCACGCTTGCATGGGTAGGGGGGGGGGTAGGAAGGGGGGTTGCTCCACGCGGCAAAAACAATTTTACACACAGTAACGCTTTAATAGATGTCACAAAAAGACAAACTAACACTTAAAAGAAAAGAAGAAAAACTACTGATGCACATTGTACGCTTGAACTAAAATACTAAATTAACTACACTTAATCATAGGTGCACGGAAGACATGTTTAAATAATTCTTCTGTGATAAACTTAATTTAAAATTAGTTTTACAATTATCCCTCTTTAGACATTATAACATCTTCATTAAGAGACTTATTACAATGAAAAAAACCTTGTCTTATAGGCCTCAATGTGCTTGATTAATATGCTCGATATTTTTGCGACATTGTATGACATGACCCATGGAATTTATGTGTCATGGATATTAATATAAAAATAATAAATTTGTTGGAAGGAAATAAAATACTTACTAAATATAAGACAGAGACATTACACAACATTATTTCAAGTAGTCGGTATTTGTGCGGAAATATATTTTTAAATCCTTTAAACTCATTTACAAAATAAAATTATTGTACTGACAGAACAGACCAAAATTTTTAAGTAGGCTGTTTGATTTATTGTTATTAGCTACACTTATACACACTTAAGTTGAAGAAGTTGCAAGCTACTTACCGCCAGACAATCATTCAGAACTAAGGGAAGCTGTTCGTCCATTGCACCCATGTCCTTAGAGAAGCGGTTCAGGATCTGACCTGAAAAAAAATATATTTCACGGTAGTGTTGGGACTTTTCTTAACATTAGACGTGTTAATTAGGTATGCTCACATTAAAATTTATGTATTGTAAAAGTTATTGTAATTTCGGTTTAATCACCAATAACTTTAAACGCAGAGTGAAGTTAGGATAAAATGACTAGAATTACAGAATAAATAGGAAAGGACATCAGAAGCTCGGCTGTCTGCAGGTTTATGTCGGGCGCCATGTCCTAATTGCAACTGTACGGCTTGTGCGTGCCGGGCGAAGGCGTGCTTTTGTATAATATTGCGCGGTTGTGATGACTTTGTGTAGTAATATTTTCATTTGAGTTATAAGACATGTGTAATTTGTTAGCTACAAGCATTTTTACAATTTCAAAGTCCTTTTCCTTGAAAGATGGATAAAGTTAAGCCTTGCGAGACTGCCTGTTGCTCAGCATTTAATTGTTCTGTAGCAACTTAAGAAGAGGAGTTTTTCCCATTTCTGTTGGATTCCGTAAGGTAAGTTGCCTGAGTATTTTTTTAATGATATCTCTCGTGAAAATATATCCGTATGACCAGCGTCAACGAAATAAATATTTCAGGCTGTGGTTACGTATTAATTAAAAATTAGTTAATTACATATAGTAAGTAATGTTACGTTAATTACATAAAATTAAAACTGTTGCAACTGTATTTTAAACACGAAACAACTTGATTTAATTGCACGGTAAAATATCTCACGTTATATGTATTGTTTACACGAGAACTCTGTTACAACATGGCAGGATGTCACTAGCCAATCAGCGCCCGAATACGCTGGCATAAAAGGAGCCGACATGCTAGTTCGCTTCTGGTTCCGTTGATCATTCTGTGCTAGAATACAGGAATGTGGAATAAAATAAACATAATGAAAATTCCGTTGATCATTCTGTGCTAGAATACAGGAATGTGGAATAAAATAAACATAATGAAAATGTATAGAACAACATTAGACTACATTCAGTCATACCACAACTAACCAGTTCTGATATTTAATGGCTCATCGCTAAACGCGAGGAAAATTAGCGAAGAAATTCGCCCTGTGATGTGGCCATAATTTCCCCGGTTTCAAGGAATACGTGTGTACAACTTTTAGTAAACTGGAGCGTTTTATGAATTAATGGGCCGTTTGCATGAATGTAACGGTAATATACTGTGGTGTATTTCCTACGTTTCTGTTTCACGTTTCTCTTTTTGCAACGATAGAGGGCGTATAGTTTTTATGCAGGCTACAGAATTGGTTTCAAGCTAATTAATCTATGCATGTATACATTTTGGTGCCTATTGGTGTATGTACGTGTGAGAGAGATTGAGAGAGGGATAAGGAGTGAGAGAGAAGGGGAGAAAGACAGATAAAGCTGACAAAAACATTTTCAAAAGTTAAGAATTATAATTATACGTATTCTTAGCTGGTGAACTCATAAACATGAATTGCTTCTATTGTATCGCGTTAAGGATTTACTTTAAAATATTTTTAGTGATATGTGCTAAATTTTAAATGAATTATTATTTCTTTTTGCATGGCATACGTGCAGCTGAATATTATTTACAGACAAATAATTTTTTAAATACCCTTCCCCCCAAACACAACAATCGTCACCTAATCTCTCGACGACTTCAAAGAATTACCAATTTGCATTAAAAACCATACTTGCTTTACGCACTGAGTAAGTATTGTCTTTGAGACAATTCCGGAGGACTATGACAAACACTTTCCACAAATCATTCAAGTTGGTTAGTGATACTTCAAACATTGTTGGCTCATTATTGATATTATTTAATGGAATATTAGTTCTTAGCTTATTCTCGATTTTATATTATCTTTTAACTGGTTGATAAGAACATAATAGAAATGTATAGTGCAAGAACGATGGAGCATGGAGGGCCAATAAACAGAAAAAAAATGATGTAATCTGGGACATTTTAAGGATTCCAAAAATCAATTATACTCTTTAAAAAATTGTTCCACGTATTTACAATAGCTGTATATTTCGCAAAATTAGTTCACACTAACTAAGACAACATTTGGCTACCAGTTTTGACTAACCGTGAGTCACAGTTTGTATTGTAAAAATGCTCAGAAATTCACAATTCGTAGCAAAAATATTAAAAAATTACGTTAATAACAAATAAAAGTGAATTAAATTTTTTATTTCATATGTAAACTTAATAAAGGTTTTTGTTAGGAAGTAATATTGCATTGCATACTCTCACACACATTTCATAACTTTTCTTGGCCTTACCTGAAGGGTTGATGTTGAAGATTCTCATTGGCAGACGAATTATGCATATGAACATCTTATCGTGGAGATTCACTGACGATTTCATGCAGAGATAGAAGAAAAGAAAATTATTGTATACAAGGAACACCATTGCCCCAGCTGTAATAGCAGCAAATATGTACATGCACAGTTCTCTGCTCATTATTGAGACATCATCTGGTAGGTTTGTGCCCGTATAGTTAGTAGACACTTGTAGGATATCTTCACTTGTTGCTAGGTTGGCAGCAGACTGAATTACCACTCTCAGACTCTCCGTGTTTGTCCTGTAAGAGTTTTCACATACATGTTTGTATTTTTATACATATAAGTACAAAATTATTGGCCTCACGTAAGGCCCTCTACCTTGCTGTCTAACTGCGTTGCAGCGCTTTTAAGTATTCATGTATTTTATTTCCGCTTCCAATAAACAGAAATAAAAAAGACGTTCCATAAAGCGTTGTTGGTTACTTTCAGAGCATTGCGTACATTAATTACATAGTTTTTGAGCCCAGCTTTCCTCCAAAAATTATTTCGCACGCCAATATTTGAAAATATTGTACTAAATTTATGCAGAACTATCTTATGTCCCTGTAGTGAAATTCACCTTACATAATCTAACCATATAACTACCCATTCACTGATTAAATTTGCGTAATTGAATCAGTAATTTGAGTAACGTTATAAGTCCATTTTCTACCGAAATAAGTTGTGGGTGTTTTAATTTGGTACAGAAGTAAATACACGTATTATTTAACCCCATTATACGCTATTTGCGAGTGTGGCGAGGCAGTGAACTATTAAGTTCATTTGAGAAACACCGTTTCATTGACTACCTCTGTACATTCGACATGGTAAATGACTGCAACACCACTAGTGAAAATGTCAAAGTACTGACCAAAACAAGAGCCAGTAATCAGCACTACTGGACAACAGCTGAGCTACCAACACGCTCAGCACAAATACAACCACCAGGAAGTATTTGCGGTTTGCGAGAATGTACGATCGGTAAGTTGACGCTGTGATTTCTCCTCTCGTCCGCATCTCCTCTGCAACTTTCTGTGATGTCTCTTGGCTAGCGGTCATCTCTACTGAGGTCATACTGCTCTGTAACACAGCAACCATAAAATCATGCCCGTTATGTCTTAAGCAACGAGGAAATGTATTGCATATAAACACTGTAGAATAATTAAAACATAATTAAGTGGTAAAATGTTGTGAATATAAAAAATGCTATCTCAGAATTGCGTAGTGTAGGTCATACCTATTTCAAATTATATACATTCATAAAGAACTTTATAGAATGTTTGTATTATGTTTATTTTATCAAAATTAATATTAGTTCTTCAGTCCGTCTTCTATGAGCTCCTATACCATCGATCCTACTGTGATTTATTTATTTATTTCCTTTTCACTCCAGAAGCTCACCACAATGTTTATAAAAAACATATTAGGAATGCAATATGGCAATACAATACAATTTATCAATAGTTACTTATTAATACATATACATTCAATAAAATCCAGTATAAATGAATACAAGGCATACATACACATACATTATCACAATATGCTCAAACACTTATTATAATATTGATGGAATAGAGAATTTTAAAAATTCATCTACAGAGTAGAAGGCGTGAGTATACAACATTTTCTTTATTCGAGCTATTAATTTAATTTCTTTTTTGTCATGCATAGCTCTTTGAGGTATTTAGGCAGTGAATTATATATTTTTATAATTGTTGAAGAAGCACCTTTTTGAACAGGGGAGAGAGATATGGGTAATCCATGGAACTTACTACTACTTCTTGTTTTATGAATATGTATATTAAAATTTAAGTTAAAATTATTAAAGTTATTAGCTAGGTAAAAAAGTGCTTCATATATACAGTATGCTTCTCTGACAAAAAATAAATAAAAATTTTCAGAAAATTACACACTTTATAGTACGTCCTTCGTTATAAACTGCTAATAAAATACGTACATAATAGATAAATATTGGTAGATATAAGATAAAATAATTGTTAAATTGAGACTATTAGAGAATCTACTGCGTAAAGTTGTTTATTCATAGACTAAAAATATTCTCTTAGGATATTTAGAAATGTTATCATAAAGCTGACCAAAAGATCGTGAATTAATATGTCAGTAGATTAAAATTCCTCATAAACTAATAAATTGGATTTTGCAATTTTTAACTCGTTTTACGTACGTAATAATTCAGAGTGTACTGTAAGGTTTACAAATTAATAATTTTCGTTAAGTAGTAGTGATGTGTTACTTACCTCAATAGAGGAATCTCTGCGTCGCAAGTGATGAAACAAGGAATTTCGGCGATTCCCTTCTCTCTCATCTGGTGTGTTCTCATCCTGAGGATCATCTCCTTCCTGATCTCCTAGAAGACTCGCAAAGTCCAGTCCGCTCTCATGAAGCTGGTTGTATGTGCCATGAGCCTCCATACGACCCTGTACAGTAGCAATAAACACTGTGACCATAGTGAAGATACCATCATGTTTGGATGTAGGAGCTATAGCTGACACTGGACAACCCACCTGGTTCAAGATGACAATGTGGTCGACGTGACTGAGGAACTGCAGCTGGTGAGTGACCAGGATGCGGATCTTGTTAGCTAGGTAACCACAGATGCAGTTCTCAAACAAGTGTCTGCCCACGTGTGCATCCACAGCAGATAGAGGGTCGTCCAGTATGTATATGTCTGCATGCTTGTACACAGCTCTAGAAATAAAAATAGTTTTCTGCTTTCTTGACCAAACACTCACGAAAACTTAACAACTATTACGTGTTTTCAAATGTTTGATCCAGTAAAACTAATTACAAAATACACTAAAAGGACTATTAACTTAACAATTAATATTGCTAATTATTACATTCAAAGACTAGTAAATTAAGATCTCTCTGTTAAGGTTTAAACTGACATACTTTGTAATAAAATATGCAGTAAATTAAAGCACTTTATGATCATATTTCACTGTAAAATTATTATTACTACACCACAATTATTTGCCCGCTCTTTTAAGAAAATGGCGCCGACAAGCTACGTTTACAATTACCCAGCAAGTCTTAAGTACTTCATTCAAGAAGTAAATTTCTGTTCTTACCTTGCAAGATTTATGCGTGCCTTCTGTCCACCGCTAAGAGACACCCCTCTATCTCCCACCACTGTCTTGTCACCGTACGGAAGCAACTCAAAGTCTCTAGTGAGAGCACACACCTTCACTACCTCTCGATATCGCTGCTTGTCGTACGGCTCTCCAAACAATATGTTGTTGCGCACAGAGCTGGCAAATAACCAGGGCTCCTGAGCAGCATACGAGATCCTGCCTTTCATCACTATGGAGCCGCTGGTCAGGGGAAGTTCTTTCAGCAAAGTCAGCAGTAGGGAGGTCTGTAAAACAACAAGGTTCTCAGGACAAGCTCTCTCAGCACTGCAGCAAGCTGAATAATACTGATATATACATGTGTCTCACCTTACCAGAGCCCACTGGACCAATCACTCCAAGCAGCTGGCCTGACGTCACCTTCAAGTTGATGTCTGTGAGAGTGTTCTCGTGGGACTCAGCTGTCCACTTGGCTGTTGCACCAGACATTACAATGCCAGTCCCTTCCTGTGGACCATTCACACTCTTCTCCTCGTTTTTGGTTTGTGATATGATCGTATGAGATTTACCGTTCACAGCAACTGATCCATACTGGCTGTGCGTGGCGGTATGCGATTCAGAAGACTCTAGTTCCTTGTATAGAAGAAATTTCTGTATTGGAATGAAAAAAAAAGAAGACATACTGCAATTTGACATAAGTAAATGCAGACTATTTCCTCTCATTCTGAACAATATTTCAGTACCTCAATGCGCTTTATGGAGACAAGTGTTTCTGCACCAGCGGTTATCGCCAGAGGAAAGAAGTCTGTCATTGACATTCTAATAAGAGAAAAGAATGATGACACGACAAATATCTGAAAAAAAAAATACAATCATATATTGTATTTATTTATTAAGGAACATTAATTCATACCTCGAAGAAAAATATATATTAAATATTGCACACATAAAACGAACATCAAATAATTTTTCATATATTGCTATTAAAAATGGCGACACATAACATTTCATGTTCAACAACCTTTATTGTTAAAAACACTTTACCTTTGTGTTTAGCTAAGGAATTCTCAACTGAAGCATACCTTATCTGCTGTTACTGTATTTCCCCACAGTACATAACATAAAACTGTGATGAAGAGAGTCAGGCGCGTCGTGAATCTTTCAAAGGATGCTACAACCGCTCGCAGGTATGACATGATTCTTATTTCCCGAATTTCATTCCTGCACAATATGCCAAAACCATAACAAATACAATTGCGTATCTAGTTTAAGCATTCTATGTACAGTAATATTCTAAAAATTTACAACATAAAATTTGTAAAACAAATTGTTGATTAAGTGGCTATAATTCACCAGCCAACAACTGCTGATGCTTCCAATGGTACCAGACCTGACGCATAACCGATAGGCAGAAATATTGATGTATTGCAAAATTTTTTCTTGCCAATATGTCCTTGAAAACGCTGTAGTTCTTCGCAACACGTATGATTGGTTGTAAGAGTTGTCTGCAGACCAACAACAGGCAATAATATTGTATTAGAAGAATATTTATTGGCTCAATCAAATAGGGTAACAGTTCGACGTACGAAGGAAAGCGATTGAGCTTAAGCTGAACGTACGTTGAAACCCAGTAAACAGTCAAATTTTCCCGCAGTAAGACATCATCTCCACCGACAGGATGTATGATCTCCTTTCCCTGGTATCACAAAGGTGACCTATGTTCAGAGTTGGCGGTTTATTACTTACAACGTATTAATTTCTGACGCTTTTTCTTCGATATTGTTGAGTCCCGTTTTGACTGAGCCAACTGTAATTCCGGAGCGATACGACTGAACGTATGTGATTCGTCTGTAAACAGCTAGACCGTGCCACATAACTGTCATACATCTCTATAAGTAACGGGATGCTACACTGATTCTAAGAATACTCCTACAGAAAATATTCTTGCGATTTATCGTCATCCTTAGGGGTTCCCAAGGTGGTCCCAATGTAAAAAAAAATATTAGTTTTCGAAATATTGAAAAGATGATAACAATATGTGCAGGCTCAATTTGAAGCCCATGTATCACAACTGGCTCTTTTTTGTGCAGTAAGAAGCCATTTTAAACAACACTTCGTGTTTGAACTTTCTTAACTTCATATTAGTAAGGTACTTGGTAACGGTTTATATATTTTTTTTATAAATGTTTCATTAAAGTATTTTCTATATTTGCAGTGATTATTTGACTTTATATTTGATTAGATAATCATCAGCAAACGTTCGTAATTTCAAATGGCGAATAAATTTTTGTAAGAAAATGTGGGTCTGTAAATGATCCGTAAGATGACCCACATACTGGGTCACCTTGGGGGCATGTGCGTGACCTTGGTCACTAGTCCACGTTTCGTGTTTTTGCTATAGTATTTTTAGCTACTGATATGGAAATGTCTAACTCACTATCAGTTCAAGGTAGTTTCCTTGTGTTGTCTTAAGGACAACATTACGAAACAACCTTATCTCCGTATGTATGGTAAAAGGTGAACATCAAACCTAAATAAAAGGCAAGACATAATTCTTTGTTCAAACAGTATACAGACTTGCTGACATGTCACACGTTAAGATTAAAAAAAAAAACTGCTTTCAATTTTTAGTGAAGCCAGTTAACTAGAATGCCCCTTTAAAATAGAAATTATTAAAAAGTATTACAACTGGGCACAGCAAGGATTCTTCAGTTGAATCATACAGTGATTGTGCTCCTGAAGTACTTCCTATCTAAACGTCATTCATGACAACAACCACACTTATATCATTGAACAACTCAGGAAACCAGAAACATCAACAAAGAAAAGTAAGATGCCAAGAACGAAAGCCATTAAACTATGGAGCCCAAGTTTTAGCTTCCTGTACGTGCGATGCGTGGAAGCAGTGTTTCTTAAAACAAATGCAGATGACAGCACACATTAAATTGCTGAAAATTTTGTTAGAACAGTTAACATATACGCTGAATTTAGACCTCATAATCTTCTTTCTGTATTTAATTTTATGAAAATTTATTCGAGAAGGTTAATTCTATTTACTTTGCTCACAAATTGTAGGTAAATATATATATGCTATTCAATGTGTAATTTAGCACAAACCAGTCGTGAATTTTGTTAGAAAAAATGTTGTAAGTAATAAGGTTAATTTGAATGTTTATCTATTACATCTACAATAACATTTTAGCAATCAATGCTGAAAATTCAACAAAAAGCAACTGCGGAGTCCAAACATGTAGCGTCATATTCTAATTACCACAAGCCTTATGGAATTTGGATATTAGTAGACATACTCACTTCCTAGCATGGGAGACAAGCTGAGAAAATGGTATCTCCCAGGCATACAGCTTGATCACTTGGATGCCAGATATTATTTCGTTCATGAAGCGCACTCTCTCGTCTGTCTTCAATGCACAGCGTAAACGAAAGGTTGTCATCAGTTTGCCGATGAAAGCTAGGCAGAAATTAAGTATAAAATTTCTTATTTATTACTTCATGTTACTTTAGTGTGTACTAATATTAAACAATATACTGTAACTATAGTTCATTTCAGCCCTTCATACCCAATATTATGGATGTTTTCAAGAATATATTATTCTTAAATTCGTTAGAAAAGCCACTATTCTCTTAGGTTTAGGAGAGAAACAACAGTATTAAAAATAATGGCAATTTAAAAGTATACTAAATAACTTTTTCTATATCTGTGACTGACAATGATTTAAACGTCTTAAAATGTCATGATCATATATTTATTTAAGTAAATCATGTAATCTTATTTTATAAACACAATACTTTTCATATAAACTATTTTTATAGGTGTCGGCTGTAATATGTGGAAGCTTACGTTTATCACAGGTTGTTTTGATGGTAATATTTTAATAACTCAAGGTAAATATTTTATTTTTCTGTACGCGAACTAATAGTTTTATGCCAGTTTAATATCGTAGGAGACTGTCAGTAATGATCACGTAATTTTAAAACTTCTACAATAACTTAATATTTTTGTAACCTGCTGATCTCAATTAAACAGGCATCATAAGTAGCTAGTTCAATATGTTGTGAAATCAAAAATAGTTTTTATTTGTGAACCTGAACTCTGAAGACAACGCAGCAAAATCCATTTCGTGAGTTATAATTCGCAAACTATATTAGTAACACCAAGTATATTGCATATATACGTCACCTTACTGTCTATATAATGATTTTTATTTGACAGTGCTAAGAAGTAACAAACTTACTTTTCAGAGAGAATTTTTGAGCGTTAGTACCTTTTAACGAGAATAAATTTCCGTATCCAATGATCTTGTAACTTAATAGTGATTTCGTCCTACCCTAGCCGTTTGCATAATACAAGACGTAAACTTTGATTTCAATTAATGAGACTTACGTGAACCCTGATTTTGAACTATAAATTTCTGAAAGAAAAAATTCTACCTACATTGATTTTACACAGTTTTACACGCAGTGTTCTATCCTTATATTTACATTTGATTCCGTAGAACACTGTATCGTAATTTTGATTTTTTATATTCCACTCAAGGTTATTCAGCAACTTGCTATTACTTAATTTATCCAGCAAGATTTTAAATGACAGTATTTCACCTTATTCAGTAAACCCGTAAATCTCTGTGTCTGTTTGGAATGGTAACGTTTTTAACTCACAGTAAGCATCGATTACATTTATTTGCTTGCAAACGTTGAAAATACAGAGAGATTATTCCGAGAAATTTCACGTGCATTTTCTTTTGGTAGTTTTGTATTTTATGATGTTGAATTGAATCTGTCAGTGCTGTGTCTCCTACGGCCGAGTTCCTGGCTACATGGAGAGTAAGTATATTTTAAGTCTGGTAGATAAATAAAGTTCCCTGTACTGCAAATAATATAAGTATTTACTACGCCCATACACACTATTTACCACGTTACGCATGTAAATAGGCCTACATATGTCAGAAACCTTTATACGCACCATACAGACACAGAGAAACACACATATAAAACCACACAACAGTCGATTTTAGACGGTTGAACAAAACTTGACAGAAGGCTGAATGCCACTTGGCATGACAGACTGCTCTGAATCAAGGTTTACAGCTATTTGTTCTTTCGAAACCTGACTGCGTCAGCAAGCAGAATTCACGTGAGCTAAACAATGATGGTAAGCTCTGTGTAGCTGAAGATTCCCACAGTTTCACTCCACAGATTTCTCAGGAAGGTCGTGATCCATAGCGCCTACAGATGCGTTCTATCTACATTAGGTTCCAAAGTGTCTGGGTAGTTGAACTAACACCTGGGGAATATCTGATTGCTACCGGACCAATATTTGCAAGAGTAGGTACCCGTTGGGTTATCTCTAGACCAGATTATTAATCAGCAATGACGCCAAAGTGTTTATAGTTTTATAGTTGTAACATATGGTAAATATGATACGCGTATTCTTTTGTTTTTAAAGACTTCTTGAATTGTCTCATGGCTTAAGTAATGTAGCCGTTGGTCATGGATTTGGTATAACGGATATCTAAAATTACAGAAAACATCGGGATATACGAGTGCGTAAGTTTCGTGAGATTTTAAAATGTTAGTGCCAATTAAATATTTTTAACAAGCATTGAAGGGCAGAAAATATTTTTTAAGTTTTTCCTGCTTTATCAGATTAAATCGTGATACGTAGTGTACTCACAAGTAAAACTAAATCACTATTATCTTTAATTTACTTAATGGTAGATACTAACCATGCAGAGGAATGCTAGCAAGTGTGGCCAGAACGCCAATGACCGCAGAAATGCCCATGGCTTCCCACATGAAGTACGTACAGACGACTGCTTGGAGAGGGCCTACCACCAAATATGCGAGGAAGGGAATGCTCAAGTCGAAGCGAGCCACATCATTGGACATCAAATTGACGACTTGACCGACTGTCGCCTCGCCCAGCGCCGTCTGGGTCAGCCGTAGTGACTGGAGACATATTACACTCGACTTAAAACAGGCAGCATGTCTTGACAAAATATCTGCAGAAGAATATAGGAAAGTAGGAACACAAAGTTCTGAAAGCATGTCTATGAACTTTTTAAAAAGTACCTCTGTACCATCAGGAGGTTGATAACTGTGGAACTGGAGAGTGAGTGGCAAGATGGCGTATGTCTCTTCATAGTACCCAAGGAACTCGTGTGTTTTAGTTATTCCATGCCCTGCTAATAGAACATGGTGGCAGCGGGGTGAAATTATCGGTTGTGAAAGAATGTAAGGTATATTTTAGTCAAGTTTCACCCGTATCATATCTACTAATGACGGAACCTCGTCAGGGAAACGCGTCCCTCCCTCATCTCCATCCTCCATCAGCCATGGATTTCGCTGTGCCGACGTCATGAGAAGCGTGGAAGAGACGGTTTGAAAGGTAGATTTCAGTATCGGGTCAAAGCACTATTCCAGAACGAGAAAAAATCGACCTGCTGTTGTATGTATTGTATGATAAGTCGGAGGAAATATGGGCTCAGTTTCAGCCTATACTGGCGACGTTTGTAATAGCACTAAAAATGTTCGACGATTATTTTAACCCTCGAATAAATATTTTATTTAAACATTTCAGATTTAATTCAAGAGCCCAGCTTCCAGTGGAAACCGTGACGGACTTTATCACAGCTCTCCGTAGTTTGGCAGAGAGATGTGACTATGGACAATTGACTCAGGAATTGATTAGGGACAGAATAGTTGTGGGAATGTCCGACGTAAAAACGAGTGAAAAACTTCAGTTACTGCCTGAATTGACGTTGGAACAAGCTACATTACAACAAACCAGCCAGTCTACAGTCCTGCACCAGAAACAGCATCGGCACCTGGAAGTGCATCGGGTACAAAACAAAAGGACGTTCCGATACTCGCCGCCTACATCGGTCAGGAGGAATCTCGGCTGTCCAGGAGAGCACGACTCGAGGGAGAAGTGTCAGTTCTGTGGGTTAAGGAGTCACGAGCGGTCCAAATTCCCTGCTAGAAGTGCTCGGTGTTTTATTTGTAAGTCTTCACACCACGATGACAAGTAAGTGGACGGCTATGGTTTATGTAGATAAATTCAAATTGGACATGCAGTTTCTTATCGATACAGATGCAGATATTATATGCAGTCCTCCTGAAGTAGTGCCCCCACAGCTGTTGTCTCAGTTAACTCATTGTAACAAAACTGTTTCAGGACCAGATGGTCATATCTTGTCAGTGCTGGGCTGTCTGGAGCTTGAGCTTCTTGCTAGAGGTAAAATGTGCACAGAGGATGTTTATGAGATCTCAGGTCTCTCAACATCCATATTAGGTAGGCATTGTTTGCAAACTAGGGGATAGTTTTGTTCAAAGGGGATCAATGCACTGTACCACAAGTAAATGGCCAGGAAGCTCAGAGAGGAGGCGAGCTCACTAAGGTTAAGGTTTCCTCAAAGTTCCCAGGCTTAACCAGGGGTTAGGAAAGATGAATGGGCTGGTGCACATACTGCTCAAAGAATACCCAAAGCCGTACATGTAGTACAGTGCCTAGAGTTGTCGCTATACCTTTGCTGGGCAAGCTCAAAGCAGAACTGAACAGGTTAATTCAGTTGGATATCACTGAGCAAATTATTGAGCCAACAGAATGAGTAGCATCAATTGTAATTGTCCTGAAAGGGGAGTCAGTACAAATTTGTGGTGACTACACTGATTTGAATTAACATATCAGACGCCCACACTTTCCTATTACTGGTATAGAAACAAAATTAGCTCAGCTGAAGGGTGCCAAATATTTCTCTAAGTTAGATGCTAACTCAGGCTTCAACCAGGTGGAACTGGGCCGTGACAGCCAGTTGCTCACTACACTTATTACACTATTCAGGTGATTGTTTAAAAGACTACCATTCGGAATCGCATGTACTCCAGAGTATTTTTCTCATAGGATATCGCATGTTTTGGAGGGCATTGCTGGTTTGGTATTTCATGTTGATGATATACTGATTTCTACACCCACCATGACAGAGCATGACGTGATACTCAGATCAGTATTGGGTAAATTAGAGGAGGAGGGTATTACACTCAATGAAAGCAAACGTGAGTTTGGGGTCACGAAGATAAAGTATTTAGGTTTCTCGCTGAACTCTGAAAGAATTGGGATAGACCCAAAGAGGGTCGAAGGCTTTACCACCTTTCCTCAGCCTAAATATAAGACGGAACTTCAGCAGTTGCTGGGTTTAGTAAATGTTTCTTCACAATTCATTCCAGAGAAATCAGAAGTTTTAGGTCCTTCGTTTGCACTTTTAATAAAAGAGGTTAAATTTGAGTGGACCGAGGCACAGAGTTCGACTTTTAAGAAAATTAAAACCAAACTGACAGAAGCTTCTATCCTTGCTTTTATGGACCCGAGTCAGCCAGTAACGTTAAGCGCAGATGCAAGTTCATTTGGTTTGTGATGTTGTTTTATGCAGCAGTCAGGGCAGGTCAGGAGGGTAATAGCGTATGGTTCCCATAATCTGTCGGCCACAAAGAAGAGGTAATCGCAGATAGAATTAGAGACCTTGGCATTGGCGTGGGTTGCATAAATTTTTCAGCAATATTTAATTGGATATTGCACATAAAATCTTTGGATGAACTGCCTCCTCGATTGCAGAGGTTTAGAATACGATTATTGAGATATGACTACTCTGTCCAGTACATGCCAGGGAAGGAATTAGTTGTTGCCGATTCCTTGCCTCGTAACCCAGGTACTGTAAGTGCTAGGAAACAGAAGGAGGAGTTAACACAAGAAGTGGAAGCATTTGTTCATCAGGTTATAGCTACGTACCCAGTCACTGATCAGTTTCTTACGCTCATTCAGTCAGAACAAGAAAGAGACCATGTTTGTATCAAACTCAAACAGTACGCACGAACTGGGTGGCCTAAACGAAAGGATCTTCCAGAAAACACGAAGTTGTGCCTGCAGTTCAGACATGACATCACTTTCGAAGAAACATTTTTGTTAAAAAGTGTGCGGCTAATTATCCCCCTTCATTGCAGCTAAAGTGTTCGCAACTTATCCATTTAGGTCACCAGGGCATCACTAAATGTAGGGAGAGAGCAAAGCAATCAGTATGGTGGATAGGTTTATCTTCTCAGTTGAAATACATGGTACACAACTGTTCCCAATGTGTGCAAGAACGAGTTAACCTTAGAGAACCATATCTGACGGAACTTTTCCCATACAAAGCATGGTAAAAGGTAGGAGTAGATATTTTTATATGAAAGCAGTGGTACATGATAGTGACTGACTACTACTCTAGATTTTTAGAAGTTATTGCAATAGCCTCTTTAGCAGACGAGTATGTCATTAGACATTTAAAAGAAGTATTCTCTATGCTTGGTATTCCTGAAGTAGTGAGGTCTGACAGCAGTACTCAGTTTCTATCTGTAAGTTTCCAAGATTTCTCGTCACAGTACAACTTCACAGTTATATATCGTCACCACATTACCATCAGTTTAATGGTGGAGTTGAAGTGGCTGTTAAAACAGCAAAACAGATAATTAAGAAAAATTAGGACCTTTCTTCTGCACTTTTGGTATATCGCACCACTCCTTTGGAGAACGGTTTCAGTCCGGGTGAGTTGCTCATGAATAGGCGACTACGATCCACACTCCCAGTACTGCCATCCGAGTTGACACAAGAAGGGGATCATAGGAGGGTGCAGCAAAAAGAAACTATTAAGTAGTTTCTTCAGGCAGACAGAGACAACATACGACACCGGGTTAGGCAACTAGACGATTTGAAAGAGAGGTGGTGTGGATTAGTGACCTGAGGGAGTTTGGAAAGTTAAATCAGAAGGGTCCAGAGCCTGTGTCATACATAGTAGGTACCCGTAGAGGGAGTTATAGGCGTAACCGATGGTTTTTAGTACCAGCTCCATATAACGAGGGTGAGTTGATTTTTGACAGAGGATCTAGTAATACGGAGGTTATAGAAAGGGAACCTTCAATGGGATACTGTCAGTTGGGCGAACCAGAGAGGAAGGAAAGAAAAAATTCAGTAGGTGTGAATGGAGAGGAAAGTGAGAACGAAGACGATTTCAAAGGGTTTGAGAATGGTAGGAGGACGGAGTATGCAGAAAGAACAGGAGAGCAAACTCCTTCATTGGAAGTCACAGTAAAGACAGCGGTACGTAGATCGGGTCGGCAGGTGAAACAACCTGTTTGGTTAAGTTATTTTGTGGAATAAGGGCATCAGGTTACGGGCAGTTCAGCGTTTGTTGTAAGTGTAAACTTAGTATATCATGTACAGTTAGGCTCAGGAGTAAGTAAGAATTTGGAAATATAAGAATTTACGTTTGCTAAAAGTCTTTGTAAATGCGTGATGTAATCAGGGTATTAGGTCTGTGTACTTACCCGTTAGTGCACTGTGTATTCTGTATTGTTATATAATTGGTTGCTTCCTCGGTGTCTCACACTGTGTAAAGTGATTACTGTAGTACTGTGTGTGTGTACTTACGCTTTGGGGCCGAGTGCCAACTGGTAGTTTTGTAGTATGTTTGATAAATAAAACTTAAAAAATTGTATGTACCATCAGGAGGTTGGTAACAGTGGGACTGGAGAGTGAGTGGCAAGATGGCACATGTCTCTTAATAGTACCCTAGGAAAGCGTGTGTTTTAGTTATTCCCTACCCTGCTGCTAGAACAGCCTCAAAAAACCGAACCCTTCCGAGCGTGTGTCTAAAGTAAAGAAATTCGGTCCCTATTTATGCGATTTTCATGCACTGTCGCGCTATTTACAAGCATACATAACTCTTTACTCTGAATGTCTATAATTTTACTAAAAGTACGCTACCTTAAGAGTGGCTGCAAACATCAACTCATCCTACGCTTTTTTCGAAGCCAACATGGATACAATTTTCAATGACAATCCTAGATAATGGTATTTATCCAGAATTACTAATTCGTTACGCGTGATCTCTCGCGCCGCAGTTAAATGCAAGAGGTTCCGGCGTCAGAGATTGTGCCTCAGAAGTTCGTAACACTGGAAACAATTTCGTTTAAAACGCTGACTAAAACTATTGTCTAGGATTGCTATTGTTTAGTTTTCGCAAATTGGCTTCAAGTAACCTACAGTTATAGATTAATGCTTTAAGCGTTGAATTATGTACCACGCCCTCTTAAAGGTTATATATCAACAAATATTGCCTACGTGTTCTTTCCATGGCTAATACTAATCTCCTTATTCTATGGTTCTTACGTTATTATGGTTTGTTTTGTAGACATATACTGTGGCTATTTTTTCCTATAGCGAAACTTTTTTATCTATCATAGTTTTCGTATTATACCATATTAAAGTCAAAATTTGAAAAAAAATAATAAATAAATAAATAAATAAAAAATTTGTATACATTAAAGTAAAACCAACTTACATACCTGAATGAAAAAAATTCACACTGAAGAACACTGCTATGGACTATGTCATTACATATTTACAAACAGTTTTGACATTTTTATTAAAAAAATCAATATTAAAAAAATTATTTGATACATTTTTCAGATGTGTTCGTGTAATTTTAATTATGTATATTTGTCTCATAATTGTATTATTATATGTTTTGTAATGTTGCCGCGGGGAGGCGTTGGTTTTAAAGTATGGTCAACTGAGGTGCGCGAGGGACAGGCAGAGCCGTAGTGCTGAGGAAGTAGAGATAGACTGACGTGGAACGGCGACTGAGGGAGTTGGACCGAGGTGGTCGAGCAAGCCTCGACGGAGTGATTTTGAAACTAACCAGCAGGACAGTGTGGGATGTAAAGCTATTGTGGAAATGCAGATGTTTCGGCTGGGCCGAATACGTAGCTCTACTATAGCATTGTATTGTCTGGCACGTTTTAAGGAGAGCCAGCTAGAAGACTGCGATGCTAGTAAGGAGCTAAGGTGCTTGGCCCATTAAGGATCCCCCGAGGACTGCGTTCCACCGATGAGAGCCATCGTCGTACTTTTCACGAGCGGCAAGGAACGCGCCCCGTATGTTCATCAAGACTCAAGACTACGGGAGCATTGGACTGGGAACTGCGTTGAGCAAGGTATGAGACGTCGCCCTTGAAATAGTGCACATGACTGACCAGCACGGGTATTGACATTTGGTGTGATTTGTGAATATTTGTCTACTGCGTAAGGTGCAGACATTAACTTCCAACATCCTCCCTAGCGTCATGTTATATGGTGCTACTCTGAAACAAGTAAAGATATATCAAAGTAATCTTTCCAAGTGCAGTATATTTCCAAAAATGTGTTAAAAGTATGACCCCCCCTTTTTTTATTGTTACCGACAACATAATGTTTATTAGGGTCAAGTTGTCTCCCAAGTTAAATCAGAGAGAGGAAGCGTAGTTACCATACTAGACCTGACGGAACGGGGGGTTTCAATCCTGCGCCACTCTTCCTTTTTGTGCAAGGTACTGTTTTTGTGGATATTGTGTTACAGTGCCATTATGACGTCGTGGGTGTACAAATTTGATAAACCAACACTCACCGCTAATAATTTAATTGCGGCGGGAGTTGTGATGGAGGAGACGGAAGGAATTGACGACTTAGTAAGAAAATGTCTGCTGTGGTCAAAGGCAATAAGGGCGGAGATACGACCAACGCGGGATATTCCGGTCAAATAGGGCAGCGAAAATTTAATGATAAATTCTTATGTAATATCGCTTTCTCTTCTCTGGCAAATGTTGAAATTTTACGTGAACATAATGGGAAAAACTTATTAAATTTGTGTAAACAAATCGAGAAAGTAGTCGAAATGAAAGCATTTCCTAATGAAATAATTTTGTTTCAGTCGCTAGTCAGTAAATGCAATGGTTTGAGTTTGCAAATAATAATGACGGGAATCGCCATAGAGGTGAAGAGTGGCAATACATAAAAGATAAGTTATGGGGTCAGTTGTGTCCGCATCGAGTCAAAGAGGACTTGTTAAAATGCACGTGAAAAGATTCCAAAGGCCGGGTGAAAAAACGCTGGAGTACGTGCAAGACGTTATTGACTGTGCAGGTGCGCTTCATGTAGAGATTAATGAAAGTGAGTTTACTCCAATATTGTTTGAAAATTTTTCTCCCATGATCCGCCAGTTAAATGTATGTCAAAGAATTCCGGTGATTTTAAATGAAGTTAAGGAATGGGCCATTGAAGTGGAAAATAGAGTACATTAGGCAGACGAATACGAAAAGGAATTAGGTCAGGAAAAACCCTTTCTTAAGATTAGTCCTCAAAATGTAACTATTCAAATGGCGGAAATTCAACATGAAAATAGGAAAGAAACACGTAAATGATGTAATTGTAATAAATATTATCATGTGGCAGCAAATTGTCGTAGTTAGGAGAAAATAATAACGTGTTTTGGATATAGTCAAGCAGGACATATAGATAAACTGTGTAAATATGTTCAGATGAAAGGTGGTACCAAGGTAGAGTAAGTAAAAAAGAGGAAAATCCTGAAACCGTTGCGAGCATAGACAAAAATAAAAGTTGGGGAAGGAAGTTGCTAGTAGAAATTAACGTCAAAGGACGTGGCATACAAGTTTTGTCGGATACAGGAGCAACGAATTGTTTCATTAGTCAAAAATTTGCAAGTTCCTTAGTTAGTGAACACTCGGAAATGAAATCACAATTATCAACGTGTGATGGTTTCACGTTATACGTGGCTAATGGTGTTTCGAGTACTATTAAAATGTGAATACGTTTACATTTTAAAATAGATAGATATTCTTGGACAGAATATTTCTGGGTAGTCCCAGGATTAATCCATCCTGTTATACTAGGACTGGAATTTTTGACAGAAACTAAGGCCTCAATCAATTTCAGTAAGAGAATGTCGAAATTTGATTTTGACCCACAGGCTGAAAAGGTAAAATTAACAAGTTTGGTACAAAATAATCATACTTGTTCATACATTCAGTCTACGGTAGAGGTATTAGACAGTGTTCAGCAACGTAAATTACGAGAATTGCTTACGGAATTTTCTGACGTGATTACTAATAATATAGGATGTTGTAAAGCGTATCCTTATGAAATTAAGGTAACGGGTAGTAATCCTGCTAGGCTTAAACCATACCAATGTGCGCCGTCCAAATTGAATGCGTTACGTGAGACAGTAGCTGATTTGAAAGAAAAACAAATTATTCGAGAGTCTAATTCACCTTGTGCGTCGCCAGCTTTCTTCGTTTCAAAGAAAAATCCGGGGTAGTACCGTCTCGTGGTAGATTATCGAGCGGTGAACAAAAAGTTAGGTTTAGATCCATTTCCGGTTCCGAATGTAGTATTTTGCAGTATTTTGGTGAGGCGTACATATTTTCATGTGCTGGACTTAAATGCTGCGTTGCGTCAGTGGCAGTTGCATGAAGATAGTAAAAATATACTGCATTTATTTCGCCGTGGGGTCATTATGAGTGTGGAACAGAGTACCATTCGGAGTAAATTTCGGAGGGCAGTGTCTAGCTCGTGTATTACAAAAGGTATTTTAAGATGTGCAATTTAATTTTGTTAAAATCAACATAATGTTTATTAGGGTTAACCCAGTTGTCTCCCAAATTAAATCAGAGAGAGACAGCGTAGTTACCACCCGTGACCTGACGGAACGGAAGGGGGGGGGGTTCACCTTAAATAAAAAAAATTAAATACAAAAACTAATCAATGTGGTTATTATACATGTCAGGCAATATTCCATGACAGTGTTCTATAGTGCACATGTATTTATTTCGGTAATTTGGTTTTCTTTTAATGCATATAACCATTTTTTGCCAATTTTGCATTTAATATGGTATAGTAAAAAACTATGACAGCTAAAAATGTTCGTTACATTAAAACAATAGTCACAATATAAACCACCAAAAGAACCTCATTTCTTACAAATAAAAAAAGTAAGCAATTCGTATTTTCAGGTAATTGTCCTCTTAAAATATATAGAAACACAAATGTGTGTCCATATGACTGGAGTTGAGAGATTTTCTCAGCTTTTTAAAGTGATGTCTTCAGCACTCGTGAGGATGCTGTGAGGTGTGGATGGAGCAGTTGTGGATTTCAAGGCCGAAGACTACAGGGATGCTCCGAGAAATTCCGCCGACCAAACAACGCCTCCGACGTTTGCTGCAAGCCAAGCTTTGGATCGAATTCATCTGGAATGGACTCCGAATCACCGTGGCGAAAGGAAAATTGCTGTACATCAAGCTGTTTTCATATTTCGCAACGTTTTGAAAACTAAACCTCCTTTTTTTGTGGTTCAGAAAATAAGACATTGTCTAAATATCAACTCTGCACATTTCCAAAGTACCCTTCCCTATGGCATGCCGGCAAACAATATTGAAACACTGTAGTATTTTTAATTTTAGAATTTTTGTTACTTAAATAAAACACTACTTGAACTAAGTTTCAGAAAAAAATTAAAATAATGTTTTCTTAAAAAAATTAATTAATTAAATATTTATACAAAACTAAATTATTGATAAGGGGAGCTAACAGAAATTTAAAAAAAATTCCGATCTTTGGATAAACACGTATCAGGATTTTGAGTGAATAATAAGCAAAATGATCTGATAGCGAAACTTAATAGAAAATCTGCGTTCGCTAGTCTATGGAAAACGGTTGTCTGGTGGCATTATTTATTTTCTCTCAAAATATATTTTATATCACATAAACAATAGTGATAAATGTTTCTGTAAACAACTATTCATATTTACTGTTAATGTAGCTGACATATATTTATGTAATAATTATACACTTTTATGAGGATGCTACAGTATTTTTGGCAACAACGCTGAGGTTTTTATAAAAATTTCACCACAATAATAGGTTATGTAAATATAAGTATAAATTTTACACCTTAAGAAATATATTTTTACGTGTAATAAGTAATCATGACGTCTTCAGAGATATAAAACTACTATATTTCGATATATTTTTAAAAGTACGTCTTACCTTTTATAAACGCAGTAAGTAAGATTTTATATTTTGACACAAGTGTGGACAGTACCTTCCTGTAAACCAACGAACAAATGCCAACGCGCATCTTCATACCAAGATGTAACATTTCATTGAAGTAGGCCTGCATCACGAAGACAGTGATTGCACTGCATACAATCACTCCAAACGCGTTCAGATACGCCTCTTCCAGAGACACGTTGTTCTCTGGCTCGAAGTAGAGGATAAGTTTTCCGAGGAACACGGGCTGAGCTACCCTGCAACAATAGACGATCACTGCTTGCACGTGTAATTTAAACACACGAAACTCTATTACAAAAAGTGAACCTCCTGTTTCAGTCTTAGGACGTAGCGTTCGAAGGCATAGTTCTTGAATTTAAGTGGTACTCTATTCTGCATACCAGAAAATGTTTAAATAATGTTTACGTCTGATAAACAGGAAAAGAGTGCTTGAAACTCTAATAAATGCATTAAATGTTTTTTAATTTCTCCGTCTTTCTGGAAATCAGTAAAAAAACATACAATAAAAGTCCTGAGAAATATTTTCAGTCGACTTTACCACCCACTATTATCCAACAGTAAAAGTTACATTTCGGATAACATCTTGTCACACAATTAAATGTAAACTACGAGGGGCTTGGAATGATGGTGATGTAAGTCACTTTTATTAAGAAGTGCTTTTTTCATTTATATTAAACATGTTTTAAATGAATTTTCCATTACAATTATTACACTATTTACTCAATCGAAGTAATATCCAAGTACTACAATGACGTGCGCTATACTTTATATGTAAAAGCAATATTAGTAGTTTTTTTTTGTGAAAATTACTTTACGTGTTTTACATCACTATTATTCTAAGCCCCTCATATATTTCGGAGTCACAAATGTTTCTAGAAAATTTTTCACTTTTGTAAAATGTTTTCTTACAAATTTGGCAAAAACTATTGACAATTTCTCATTTTTTCTCTCCTTTTTTAATTTCATTGTTTACAGGCACAAAAATCTAATGCAAAGCCTTTTTCAAGTATATTCAATTTTGTATTTCTTCGTCAATTTAGTAAATAACATACTGCCAAAGTATGCCAGAACCCTACACAATCAGTCAGAACAATATGTTTACTTAAACAGCCCAAAATGAGTGAGTAACTTACATGAATACCAGCTGCACGACAAGTATGGGACTCGCAATCACAAAATACTTCCAGAAATAATGTCTCAGAAGAGTTTTCAGCAGGCTCGGGTGCTTCTTGCCAGCTAGTTGTTTCTTCCAAGACCTGGAACACAGGAAAAGTTGACAAGAGCGTCATGTAAGGCTGCCTATACTCACAGAGCAGAGCGGCGCGGAGTGAAGAGTTAAGGGCGCGGTTACCGCAATTTTCATCACCATTTTTTTTTATTTTATTTGTACCATATATTTTTTTCTTATTTTAGACACAAATGTGACTAAATTTGGCTCTTATGAAATTTTTTTATCTCTCAAAGTTTTCGCGTAATGGCTTGTTAAGGTCATATTTTGCATGTTTCCGTTGTAACGACTACGCTAAAATCAACTGATATACCAAACAAAAAAAATCACAGTGGATGAAGACATTGCGGGCTACAATGATATGCTCATAAAATTAAAGAATAAATAATATTTGAATTTTAAAAAATTGCTGAAACTGAAAATAAAATTTAAAAAATGCAATATTTTTTTTAATTACAAATAATTTTTATTCTTAAATTTTATGAGCATCTCATTGTAGCCTGCAGTGTCTTTATCCTCTGTGATTTTTTTGAGTTTTGTATATCAGTTGGTTTTAGTGTAGTTAAAACGGAAACATGCAAAATATGACCTTAACAAGCCATTACGCGAAAACTATGAGGGATAAAAAAATTTTAAAAGAGCTAAATTTAGTCACATTTTGTGTCTTAAATAAGAAAAAAATATGTGGCACAAATAAAAAATTAAATAATGATGAAAATTGCGGTATACCGCGCCCTTAAGAGTGCGTGGCAGATAAATAAACGCTGTGAACATCAAATTATTTGTACACTTTTTTCGGAGCCAAAATGGATAAAATACTAAATGACAATCGTACATAATGGTATTTGAAAAACTTTATGAGTACATATTCATCCAAATGGACTGATTCGTTACGCGTGATCTACTGCGCTGCAGTTAAATGCACGAGGTTCCAGCGTCAGAGATTGTGCCTCAGAAGTTCTTAACACTGGAAACAATTTTATTTAAAACATTGGCTAAAACTATTGTCTCGGATTGCTGTAGTTTAATTTTCTCAAATTGGCTTCAAGAAACCTACAGTTATAGATAAATGCTTTTAGCGTTGAATTATGTGCCATGCCCTCTTAAGAAACAGAGTGGACGCATCCCAGTGGGTTCGGCAGAGTTACACTCTAATAAAAAAATTTTATAAAATTTACAAGGATATTCTTTGTACTTTTACAAGCCCCTGTAAAAGTACAAAGAATATCCTTGTAATATCATTAGTTTATGAAGTTACAAGGGTAAACTTTGTAATACTACAAAGGAACTCCTTGTACCTATACCGACAGTTCCTGCACTGTAAATTATTTAAAAAAATATGACAAGGCACTTCTTCGCAGTTGTACAAACTTTTCAAAGTATTCCTTGTAAAATTATTAATTTATAACTTTTAAAGGATTTTGTTTGCAAAAAACTTAGAAAAAACGCGTAGCGTACAAAAATATTAAGTTAGCCGGAAATTACTTATGCAAAGATCACAATCTCTGAAAAGTATTTTCTGGAATAAAGTGAATATTTATATTAATTGCGTGCTTTAAAAGGAAGTATTATTACTGAAATTTACATTGAATGTATATAAAAAATAAATGACGACTAGCTAATATGTATGTCACAGTGGTTTAGGGGTAAGATGCGTAGGGTTCTAAATGTGGGGAGATTTGTTCGAAAATAATTTCTTGTTTACGTCCTTTATTCAAATGTTATTTGATAAAGAAGTTCAGTGTTGTTTATGAAGTACAATGAATATATTTTTTTCGTATTGAAAGTACAGCTATAAGGCTAGTCCTTATAATTTTACAAACATATACTTTGTATTTAATTATAAAGATAACCATTGTAGTTTCACAAGGAATTTCTTTGGAAACTATGTTTCCAAGGATTTTCTTTGTAAAAGTACAAAAATTTTTACAGTGTACCAACCGTATGGCCATGTCTGTACTTGCACGGTAGTTTTGGTGTATATAGAAAAAATTGGCCGGAAAATACTGCCAAACACTGGAAAAAATAAAGTGATCCTATAAAGGAAAAGCGTGGCGGTTGTACGAAAGGCATTGTAACTGAAACGAAGACAGAAAAAGTTTGTAACTCCATCGGTATTTTAAAAGGACATGAAAGCAATTTTAGTTGAAAAAAATCAACATTTATTTACCTGAACTACTCACTTATAATCAGAAAAGTGCACAGTGCTTACAATGAATTGTGTACCAGAGATATTCAAAAGAATTTTACGAGCATTTTGCAATGTTTCGGAGAGTTATTGTAAAATGAGTTCATCAGTTTAAAAACATTATTTGTTATCAAGCGTACAAACTGTTGTTCGCTGTTGCACAACAAGATTAAATTTTCAGTTAAAAAATCTACTGACAAAGTTAATTAACTACTGTACTGGAAATAATAAATATTCGCTAAACAAGGTTTAATGCATTTACAAATTCATTCGTAAAGACACTTGCGATTAAGTAATCTGCATGTACTTTGATATATAGCAAATTCAACATCTGCCTAAAACTGACAATCAAGACACATGCTGCGCTAGACTGAATATTTTCTACAGCACTTGCATTACAGAATTTCGGGAGAAGAAAAAATCATTTAACACTTTGATGATCAGGATGGCAAAGAAAGTGTCCAAATATCATCAGCCTTGAACTCTGAGTTAAACAAATACTTGCTTTAGACCTTAAGTCAAGTTTGTTTTCAGATAGTACACAACAAAATTAGTACTACCCTACACACAATGATGTACATTTTGCGCTGTGTGGCTACTTCGAGTGAAGTAATTCTGTTTTACCTTCCGGTACGAGGCCACAGTTTTTTCTAGCTGACAGAACTTTTTGTCGTGTAGAAAAGGTACTTACGAAAACGCAAAAAATATCTATAGCAAAGAGAAGAACTGTGTCCATTACAGCAAAGTTGGTTCTAAGAAAGTTCTTGACGATGATCGTAAATTGCATGACACTTAATCATTAAGCACATTTATTAAGTATCTTCATTTAATTTCTGAGCTGAAGCATATTAAACTGAGAAAAATTGATGGAACAGTTGATGTCAAGGGTGCAGATGCTACAGACCTAGACTGTAGCGAGCAGTACCAAATGATTAATCTACTCAAATGAAGTAAGAGCTGATGTGCAGAATATTATTCAGGAAAATCCTCCGCTGCAGCGTTTCATTTAAACTCAAAAGATAGGTGATGCTGCAAAACACTTAAAAGCAGGATTCGATGTCTAGCAGTATTTGCCAAATCATCACTGTAGTGAGGAACAAGTGAACTTTGCTTGATACAGGAAAAGGTTCAGCAGGCAATTTATGAGCATCAACATGAAAAGGATACCATATGCGACTATCTTAAAGACGATAACGCAGTTTAAATATAACAACAATTTTAACAATTTCAATTGATTGACACTTGTGATTGTCATTAATACGACATTTAACTTAAAATGTAACCAGATTTTCCCAATTTGTTAAATCAATGTTTTATTTGTGCATTTTTATCGCCAAATTTGCAAAATCTCGATGTAATGTGCTTTAAGGAGTATTTGATTTCAATACGATTCATACAAATACTGTTACTATATTTTTTTGTGTTATACAGTCAAAATGAGTTTTCCTTATTCGCAGCCAATCAAATGGTACATTTTCTAAATTTTTTTCAAAGTAAATGGACTTCGCGAAAAGTTTAATATATTTTAAGAACAAACCGTAAGCCGTAAATTTGTGCGGCCTGATTAAATCGTTCAAGTAAGCAACCAAAAACACTTTGTAAACAAATAAAACACTCCAATATACTTCCTTCCGCCCTAATAAGTTTTTCCTCTTTCCGGTATATTTTTAATTGATTTTTAAGAAAGTACATTTTTATTGTTACCTCCTCAATTATTTGTCGAAATTAGTAGAGGTACTAACATGGGTTGTACACTCGAGAAATATTATTTAGGTGATGTTCCTAAGCGGAAATCATTCACACATTTTGAGCAGTTATAATATAAAATTCTATCTGTTAAAGATTTGTTCATCACCGTGTGGCCGTGACATTATCTACAATTATCGACATGGTATTGCTTGCAATGTATTAATTTAACATTAATGACACAAATTTATAGAAATAAGTTTTGAATTTAAACGTATTGAAGTGAATGTGTATATTCTAAGAGGCAAATAAAAATTAATTTAGTTGGTCATGAATAGCAAATATTCGAGTAGACAGGAAATTTCAAACCCAATGGACCCAGCCCATTTGCTAACATCTCTGCGGGCTCTTAACCAATTTACAGCGATAGTCTATCACTATGCGTAGTTAGAGTGTCTGAGAAGCTGAAGAAAAATATGAAGATGGCCAGTATTTATTTGAAAAAATCAATTACTGTAAATAGTTTTCTCTAAGTCTTATAAACGCCATAGCTGTGGTGTCTCTCCCAGTGAAAAACGTGGTCGGACTGTGATGCAAAGTACTTACATTCTTATGTTTTTTACTGTCATTATAAATGATATAGCAGTTTATAACTTAACTGCACTTTCTTAGATTTACGTGGAAAGGAATGGAAAAATATGCTTACACCCTTGCTCAGAAACATTACCGTTGTACCTTGACAAGACGAGTAGTCAGTAAATCTCTAATTATTATTTACCAAGAGGTCATCCAAAAGCCATGACCAATTATGAGTCATGAATGCGAGGTGGGAAATGTAATTTAGTGATGGCTCTAACAGTACTTTCAGCACGACTAAAACTGTATGTACACAAAGCTGAAAGAAACGCGATCTACATCTCTCGTTATACTGAACTTACTTCTCGAAAGTGTCGCCAAGATAGTCTGATTTATGCTCCTTCAGCGGCTCATAGAGGTCATCGACTTCCATCTCCTTCTGCATGCCTCTCCTGAATATCTTCCACGTCCAGCTGCAACAACCACACTTAGATATCATCAATCCTCCAGCAATGCTACGTCAAACTGTTATAAGAAGAGGAAGATCATTATTTAAGCTACCTCATCTGCGGCTGCATCTGCTGTTCCTTCAAAAAGCCTCTAAAATTAAGCTGATGTGAGCAGAGATAATACGTGCTGGAGTGGAATTCAGAAGATTTTATTTGACTATGTCGAGAAAACGTCTCGTAAAAAGATACTTGATATCCTACTTGAACCAGCTGGCAAGCGTACCAAATTGTCACTATCAGAAAAATTCGTTATAATTGCATATTTACTAAATCACACTTACATATGAAATAATTACTGCATACTGAACTTACTATCATTTTAATGCAGACTGTGTGTGAAAAAGTTATTTTTAATTGCGCCGGTCTACTGTGAGAGAGGTCTTGGGTTCGAATCCTGGCTCTGAAATCGCTGTTGTACTGTTTGTCCCTTCACCTCACTTCACCCACATCGGTTCTTAAGGGCGTTCAAGTGCGGTAAAATAATAATTTTATATTTTTATGAAGTATTGTTAGCTTTGTAGACTAAACTTTTGTGTACATTTTACTCTTCGAAACAATTTTAGCTCTCATAGTGTCAAAGGCAAAATTTGGTTGTTAAACTGTCATGCAAATAGTGAAAACCAACTGACTTCTTTAACAAAATCCACGAGCTGTGCAATAAAACATTAAAAACACTCAACCTAATATTTTGAATACAAAAAAAAAACCCAAATTACACAAAGTAAAAATTCAGCAATTTTTTTTACAAAAACAATTCGCGGGATTTTTTAATAATGTATTATGACGTAGCCCATAGTATGTTATTTCACTCTGAATTATTTCATGTACGTAAGTCAATTGGTTTTCATCGTTTGCGTGGCAGCAGAACAGGCAAATTTTGACTTTGACGCACCGTTATGAGAATACTACGCTAGTTAAAACTGTTTCGTAAGAGAAAACTACATTCACAGGTATCGTCTACAAATCTAACGCTGGAAAAATACAAATTATGAATTTATCGCGCTTGAACACCCTTAAGAGGTATGGAAAGGTACAGTGTCGAGTGGACAAATGAACACTCACTCGTCCATTAAATCTGAACTACTCATCAAAATTCGAAGATAATTCTTTTCCGACTAGTTATTTTGTTAGCGGACGTTTATTTATATTGCGCTATGAGGTAGTATGCTTTACTTTCGAGTAAAAACTATTTTTAGAAAATTAAGGGCTTAAAACCACAAAGTCTACAAAATTGGAAAACTCTCATTTGCTTAATTATTAATATGATGATATCTAGGCCTCTATAATAACAGAATTTCAAAAATACTAGCGTTTTATTTTGTAAATAATTTTAACATCCGCAAAACTCTCGCGCAGAGATTTTCGGATAGTCCGCTAGTAAAATATCTACTTGGTAAATATATCTCGTCGAATTTTGATGAGTAGTCAAGATTTTATTGACGATTAAGTATTCAGTCTCCCGTTCGACATCGTACCTTTCCATACTCCTTATGACCTCATTGTTAAAGGGATGTAAAACCCTTTCCCCTCACCATCAAATTTCAATGGTTTTATTCCGTTTTCTAATAATTTAACGTCAGAAATATAATTTTGCTTATTTTGCCCATAAACGTTAATACACTGCAGTGGTTTCCTTTAAAAATCCTATTGAACTTAGTAAATCATACAACAGATAACAAAAACTGACGATACAGTTTTGCGTATGATTACAAAAAAATGTTTTTATAACGTTTCCGATTATATTTCAATATGTTTTGAGTAAATTTACGAAATAATACATATTGGAAGACGAGACGAGACTGAAGTTATCAAGACAAAGCGTGAAGTAAGACTTACGTCCAACAACTTAATCGCAGATATGCATTGAATCACGATGTAATCTTGACTTGATTTAACTTCAAAAATAAATAACAGTCTCTCAGATCCACAAATCATAGGACATATCCAGTAAACATAATTTTTACGTATGCTATTTTGCATATCATGTTCAGGATATTCTTAGATTCACATAAAATGCCATATAGCAATATCGCTTGTATCTAGTAGTAGTTTATATATAGGTGTATATGCATTTGACTTACGTGAACAAGAACGCTGACAAAGTGTTTGCAGTTTCGCTTGGATTTGGAAGTCGAGTAGCCTTCTTTCCTGAGTCCATCTTTAATGTCGTGTTATAAGAAAAGATATGACTGAAAAATTAGCAAATGAACTTGTAAGTTACCCTTGCAATTGACAGTATTAATGTTAAAATTATAAAACTTGTCACAAGCGGAATATGATTAATAACTTATTTAAAGAATTGATTCTGATGTGAATGGACTGCTAATGAAGTTATGGTCCACCAACATACACAATCGCCTCTCACTGTGTACTTTATACAAACACTACAACGCAATTCACCCACCATGTAACGCTAAATCGTTTAACATGAGAGGAAAATAAATACATACAACACCACATGCACACGTAGAGAGAGAGAGAGAGAGAGAGAGAGAGTGAGAGTGAGTGTGTATAGAATATTGTTTAGTTTTGGTTTAAGTGTGGTTTATAGCCTACTTTTCGAAGGAAAATGTTGGCTTATAAGATCACCTGTATCTGTGTGTCTATGAGCGTGTGTGACTGTGCGTGTGTCCGCGTTGACTTTTGCCCCCTTCCGAAAAAAAAGTTAACCTGGCAAGACTTTTGGGCATTTCATTGATACCGTGGTAATATTTTCAAAACGGCGGTAATTTTAATATTATTCGATCACACCTTATATCTAAGTAAACGTCATTTACAATTGCATTAAACTCAGTACACATGAAATTCATAGTAATGTAACTTGACGTAAAGTATTTAGTTTACGCCATGTTTATATTTTCAAAATAGCAGCAATATTTTACAATTTTAGCATACGATGTCATATGTGAGGAAATATTTTACAATTATTTATCAAGCATGGTAGACGTATAGTACAAATGTGACATGACGTTCGTGTATTTCTTTCACCTTAATGTTCATATTTTCATAACGGTGTCCATTTTAGAGTAATACGACATACGAAACTGTCTACAGATAAGTTTGTTATTTGCTAAACTGTTCTACACGTGAAGGTGTTGCATTTTGTCAAGCACTTCTTTAGTGAAACCATTCAACCGAGACTGTAGTAAACAGAAATAGTATACATAACTTGAATTAAAGTTTAGAATATTGTCATCATTTAACATTGTAAATTGTAATGAATAACGTACATGTCTTACTACAATGAAATGACCATTTTTCAACAAATGTAATTATATAAAGTTTAAACCTTCCTACCGTTAAGTTTTACGGACAACTTTAAACAACATACTGTAGTTACATAGAGCAAATGCGTTTTCGCAAATCGGAATCAACCCACAATTTTCTTGTATTTTTATTATCTTTCAATGCAATTAATAAATGGTAATTCTTGCTTTCGTTGAAATTAAAATTTCATTATAAAGAAAAAACAAGGAATCCAAAATAGTTTCACAAAAACAATAAGTGAATTATAATATTATTTTTCGGAATGAATTTTATGTAGGTGAGTTTCATTTGCGTAACTGTGTCCAACTAGTGGTTATTATTCTTTAATTATAATTTTTTATATACCGTCCTATAAATAACAAAATTCTGGTTTAGAATAATTTGTGCTTCAGATATTTTAGTTATTTGACTAGCCAGTCTACGTATATTCGTATTAATGATAACAGAATCGTTATTACTAAATATACACTAAACATCCTTTGCGCCAAAATTAAAATGTTTTGCATGTAGGTTTTAACACCTTCCCCGATGCAATCATATAAAGACATTGTCTATGCCAAATCAAAAATGATATGTTTTAATTTTAACTACTTTTTTTTTATACAAGCACAGGCCTACAACATTTATTATCATTCAAATTCGTCGAATAATTATTTTAACATTTTTTTTCCTAGCGTTAGAGTTCTTCAGTTGTCGTTCAACTAGTGCAACAAACGAAATTATATGCTTCTAGCCTCGGTGACTGTTAGGGAACATTGACCTATCATCACAGTCATAGAACTACAGACACAAACTAAAACATTGGTTACCTGTTGCCCGCTATTACATACTAACAGATTTTTGGACCTTCGCTCGTTGTGGCGATGCAAGTTTTGGAATAATCTTCAACTTGAGATTGTTGTTATAAAGAAAGTTGCAACTGCAATAATTCTTTCGTTGTTAGAAATCGTTTTCTAGGATAAAGACAATTTTTGCCAATTAGCAGTTCTTAGCTCTTATATAGCGGTTTATTGTAAAATAGCCAGCAAATTGAAAATAAATTACACAATTCAGCGTCGTACTTAGAGTAGAACGTTTAACCAATAGCAACTGAAAAGTTATAAATTATATATTTTTTCACGTCTACTTTAGTCGCATTATTGTAAAATGGAATAGTGTAGTGTCCCTTTAGTCCGAGGTCCAAAAAGTTATCAGTGACTCCAAACACTGCATTAAAAAATAAATATACGTTTTGCGTAATGTATTCACATTTCATTCGTACATGTTTAGGAACGTTAATTTAAAAAGGAATGATTTTTTTTAATTCAAAACAAAAATCATTATCTGATTTACATTTGGTGACCAAATTTAGGAATTAATTTTTGCTTTTCCCTAATATGAATGGCCTTGACCTGGTATAATTTTAAGGACTGTTACAAGTAATTACGCCTTATCAGCTATTACGAGTAAGTATGAAATATAACAGTTACAGCAGAAACAAGAAAATTAATCTGCCTTCCGAAATTTTTTTCAAATAAAAATCAGCTACAAGTAAATACTATATCATTAAACTAAAAACCTGGCGCTAAGAGCATGTATATCTACAGCACACGAACCGCCGTTATTGCACCCTCATTTTTTTCTTTTCGCTCGTATTTACCAGGTTATATTATCAAATATTGCACGAACAAGTTCATTTTAGGTCTGGTACATGACTTGGGTAGGTATAACACCTGATTACATTTACGTAATGAGGATAAACTGTTGGCGAACCTCAGTTTATCCTCATTACGTACGTCATGATATAACACATACACACTGTTACATAACACTTATTTCACAACCATATGTAACCCATGAGGTGTTGTACTCGTTACCACGTGGCGTAAACAAATATTGTTTTTCGATATTTTCTATTCTTAAAATATAAAGTAGGCCTAAGCGACTTTTTCAAGCGATATAGTCGAAACATGGGCGATGAAGTAGCAGCATTAACAAAACAATACATAAAAATGAAGGCTTTTGGACTGCAAATTTTGAATTGTATTTGACTGCCGACTGCGCACAGTGAATTATGCCTTGCACAATAGAAGAAATAGCTATTCTCAACTGATAAGATAATCTTGGTGAAAACTAATTATTAAGGCTTAGAATCTGATTTAATAAGAGAAGTCATAAATATTTTTCCATCAAAATAAACTAACGTTTGCCGTGAAAATTGCGAAAAAAAATTCCCTCAGGCTCAAAAGCAACTACACTGATAGACTTCGTCTTCCTATATTGACTCAATCGTCAACCAATAACCAATGAAGCCTTGTACACAATGACAGACCCTCGGATTTTGATCATTATATTGTTAACCGTTATATTTAATTATTTCAATGGACAATGCAATAATGTCTGCATAAGTAAAACCACCCTGTAAAATTTCTGAAAGTAACTATTATTCAGGTGAGACTTCACTGCTTAGCACATTTGAATATATCAGTCATGATTTATTTATATACCCACTGACATTTATCAGCAAGTGTTATAATATTATACGTTAATAAATATTAAAATACCAGAGCCAACCAGGTTCATAACATTTTTATCCATTTAGTTGTATCAAATATTGTAGCAAACATTGAAAATTCTTTTTTTTTTTTCATAGCACCTGGGGTTAATAAAAATTCATTTACAGTTACCGTAGAAACTGAGATAAGTTGCAGCTTAGCGGAAGATGAAACCAGCGAATATAATTGCAAAGAAGGTTAGTATGTTAAAATTTAAAAATAATGGATTTATTCATATAATTGATTAAATATCAGCCACACACATTACATCACTGATGTTAGAAACTTTCTCATTAATACAAATAATAATCCATCAAGACGAAAATATAGCTATGCCATCGTAAGCTTACACACAATTAACGATCAATGTTGATTTGGGTAAATTAAATGTGTGAGACACATAAAAAGGGTATACGACCCTCAGTTATAATTGCTTTGTTGTATATTGATTTTTGATGTGTGGATTTAGGAAATGTGAACTGCGTCACCTTTTCTTTCCAAAAACATGCAACGAACTATCTCAGGTACACAGAAGAGGCGAAACGAGAACATTTTGCCAATATCGAATGTGTTAAAAAGAATACTGCAAAGACGTAACTGTAATGCAGACACTTACCGCGACTGTGTTGCGCCGATGTCTGAGGTCTCGTCACCGCCACAGAACTGAAGCACAGCTCACGAAAGTGACAACCTTGGAGGCAAAAATTGAAGGTCAGCCGGACGGTGACTAACTTCAATACTGCTCGCTGCTATCAGTTTAGCGAGTACAGAGTAGTGTGTGGCTAGATAACGTCGACGAAACTGGAGATACTACAGGTGGTTTGTATTAACATAAGAATTTCCTCATTTACCCTGGTAGAGCGGTGACAGTGAACAACTAGGCCAAATAAATATTTCTGCAGTCAACGTACGGCAAAGCTGTATTTCTATTTTCCTTTAAAGTCGTATGTTAACTGATTATTATGAAAATCTATCGATTTCATAAAAAGCGAGCACACCACCTTGATTCAAAACAAGACCAACAGAAATAATGATTGCATAATTTATTCTACTAACTGCTAAAATTTTATTTGTCTCTACTAATCAACAACTGAAAACATACTCTTTATTCATAAGCCTTTTACATGTTCGCTGCTGTAAGATTGTTTTATGATTTCTTGGCAAATATTTCGTCGTGCAGCAACACGACGAATTTCATGAACGAGACGAAATGCCAAATGGGAGTGAATAAATGTCGAAATTGAAATTTCTACACAGTTCCTAGCGCTAATGACTGTATTTATGTTAATGTGATACGGTTTAATAGTTTTTTTTCATGCAGTTCATTGAGTTGCTTTATGAATCACTATTACTGTACTTTATAATAATAATTTTTGTTCGCATCAGCCACACGAACATGAACATAATATATCGCTTCGTTACACTTACCTATATCATTTTATCAAAACATAAATGTTTGAATCAATATTTGATACTACAGAATGTTCACAAAAGTTACTCATTTGCTATGTTTTAATTAATTTTATATACTATATTAAGGTCAGTTATGAAAATGTTAGGTTAAGTTTTCAAGGTTTACATCTGGCTGGTCAAGTCAAACTGCATAGCATTTAAGCTGGACTACAATGTGCGTTGCCCGTCGATAATGTGGTCGCTCATCTTAACATACTGCATTTTTATTTGTGTGTGTTGCAGACAGTTTAGCGTAAGCCATTAAATTTATTTCGGAAATCCCAATTTTTTCTCTTTCTTTTAGATACTAATTGCAGGGTGTCGCCACACTATTTTGATATAAAAATATGAACTTAAGGACATCCCAGACTCAGTAGCGCCACTGCTATTCCTGTAGGTAGCGCGGGGGTAACCATTTTGTATGTCATTCGGGATAAAGTGTGCACTAAAGATTTTACCTTTGAATAAAATTTCTAAATGTAGCTTGTTTACGTTACCGTATACGCTTGGCGGACGAGAGCGCAAAATTAACTTGCCATGTTGTCAACGGATAGAGGAAAGTAATTCTTACGACAAATGTGTTTGTTTCAAGCTAAGTTCTAAATATCAGACATTCTAGTGGGCACATATTTGTTTTCCTCATAATTAATTAGTTAATATCATCAAATATTGGAAATCATAAATACGTAATGAAGGCATCGATAAAGTAGCGCGGCTGATTGTTTTGGTTCCTTGAGTCAGTTTAACTGTGATGGTGCGTGCAGCGTGCTTCAAGGCGAGTTGTGATTGTAGACGTTAAAAAAGTTTGGTTGCTTTATATCTGGTCTTAATATTTATTTAATTTTTAGCTGTTACTGTAACCGTGTCTTGTATTGTATGAGTGAATGTGTGTATTGTTAAATTTTGTTGTAGGGTGTATGATTTGTTAAAGTGCAGTCATAAGTTGCAGCAAAAAGAAACGGACAAGTAGCCAGCATCAACAGGGCACTAATAAGTGCGTCTTTGGAGTAAACAAAAAATAGTGGAACGAGGAGAAATAATGCTTGGTATCGTCAACAAACAAGTCTCATTCCGCAATTTTCATCACCATTTTTAAATTTTTTGTTTGTACCAGATATTTTTTTTCTTATTGAAGACACAAAATGTGACTAAATTTGGCTCTCATGAGAATTTTTTATCTCTCATTGTTTTCGCGTAATGGCTTGTTAAAATCATATTTTGCATGTTACCGTTTTAACGACTACACTAAAACCAACTGATATACCAAACTCAAAAAAATCACAGTGGATAAATAAATTGCACGCTACAGTGACATGCTCATAAAATTAAAGAATAAAAATTATTTGTATTTTTTAAAAATTCTGAAACTAAAAATAAATATTTTAAAAATTCTATTTTTTTATTTAAATAATTTTTATTCTTTAATTTTATGAGTATGTAATTGTAGCCTGTAATGTCTCTATTCACTGTGATTTTTTCGGGTTTGGTATTTCAGTTGGTTTTAGTATGGTCGTTAAAACGGAAACATGCAAAATAAGACATTAACAAGCCATTACGCGAAAACTATGAGAGATAAAAAAATTCATAAGAGCCAAATTTAGTCACATTTTGTGTCTAAAATAAGAAAAAAATGTCTGGTACAAATAAAAAATAAAATAATGATGATGAAAATTGCGGTAGCCGCGCCCTTAATATACCTGAGCCAACTGTCCGGAGGTAAGTGAAATTAACTGTTCAAGTTACGTTTCTGACCTTGATTGCTAACCGAATAAAAAATAGTTTAAAATTTTGTTATAGTTACAATTTAATTCCAATGTTATAACTGTTGTCTGGTGATAAAGCTATTGTTTTATATAACGACTACCCAAACTGTATACAAGTTTTAGACGGGACATTTACGAGAAACTTTAAAGCAGTATGCCTAACCTGTAAATCACCGTTGTTACAGTGATGTTAGGCCTGTTAATAAAAACGAAAATCATACCGGGTGTGCTTCTCGACGTTTTGTTATAAGTGTTAATTATTTAAGAACTGAAATACGAACGTCTGGAGCAAACATATTCATATTGTATTTTAATACTATTTTTTGTCGTCGCATAATCTCCTGCTGTTAACAGTGGTCATACGACGTACGTGTTGCATACGTGGTCGGTGTGCTTTTCCCATGTTTTTGTTAACTCGCCTTCTTGTCTGACTGTTCAGTACACATTTTGCAACGGATTTTTAATTAACTTTCCGATGAGCTAGAGACTTTAAACTTTAAACATACTGGTAGCTCACAACTGGATGACAATGCATTGCAATATCAACTTACTTTAGAGTGTTTGTCTGTCCGGTATAAATTTTGCTTGTTTGAAATAGATTAAAAAATTTCACACACAAGACCAAAAATCAGAAAATTATAATTTAAATAAAGAATAATTATTCATATACTAGCCTACGTTTTTTAAACGAACTAAAAAGAATCAACCAATTCCTCCCATGAAAATACATACATGATTTAAAACGAAAATCGGGGTGCGAATGCAATAGAATGTAGCGAGTAGACGTCGTTGAGAAAACTCATACAACAATTCATATAATATGTAGTGCATTAATATTGTTAGTGACTTACGTGAACTATAGTATTTGTCTATTGCATGTGCCCCACGTTTTTCGTTTTAAATCTTACAAGTATTTTCAAAGGATAAATTATATTATACACTTAAGTCATTTAAAAACGTGGAAATTAATCATTTAAATTTAAATAAGAATTTAATTTATAAATTATAATGAAACAGGAACTTATCTGAACGTTTTAGTATTCATATATGATACATTATATACTCTTATACATTACATTTATAGAAATTTCCCACAACTAAAATATTTTTCTCTCCCATAGTTTTTGTACAAGCGCAGGTAAATGTTGCGATTTTACTGTTTTCGCTACTTACAAAATGAAAACTATTCGAAAGATACAAATGAAGTAACTTGAAGTAAATGTAAATATATTAAGCCCAAATGATATCGCTGTAATTTCACGTACACATTATTTGTATTTAAAAAATAACTGCAAAGTATTTTCATATGTTTGAGTACCTGTATCATTTTAAGATCATTTTTGCGTGAAATAGGAAACGTGTCATTCTGTGGCTTAATACATGTACTTTCACTCCCAACTATTTCATTAATTGCATTTCAATAGTTTTTACTTTAGGTAAGTAATCGATATTTTAACGTACTCTTCTACTGAAACTATGGCACCGAAAAGTATTTGATTTCGTTATCAGTTAAGAAAATTTTCATCTGTAACGGTGCATGCACTGACAACGAGCAATTTTTACGAGTTAGCTTTAAAGTAACCTGGTCCATTAAATTCGCCCAGTTTTTTAAGTCATTGTAAGATTACAAAACATACTATAATGCCTGGCGGGCGGCAAACGAAAATAACTGTCCAATTTCGTCGTCCCCGTGTTAGCCAATAATAATGTGTTTCCAATGTTTACGACGGCGTTTGAAAATGTGGCATTTTTAAAGCTCAATAGCTTGAAAATTAAAATACGCACGAAATTATTAATGTATGTGATGCATTTGGTGCGAAAGTATTTCGGAAGAATCATGTAAAAAATCAAATTGTTTTTTTCTAGTCACTACCACCATTATTGTGGATCGCGGCTGGCACTGCGACTAGGGAGCTTGCCTTCCACCAACACGATACAAGTTCACTTCTCGGCGGGATCCATACAGAATTAAGCATGCGGGGATCAATAAATATAAATTCCAAAAAATAATTTTTTGTGATGTCAAAGTTACCCCACGTGTCCAAAGTCACCTCCGCTTAAGGCAGTTGTTTTCTTTCAATAGCACGTTTTGAACTCCTACTTATTGGAAATTGGTTTTTGTAACGTGAGAAAGAAATATTTCTGAATGTTCATAATCACGTACACTTCAAATCATTTATTACAGAATTTGTTAGGGCCTGTTGTTAGGATACCTGTGTGATTCTGGCGTCTGGCTCGGGTGTGTTTCGAGGTGTTGGCAGTCGGACCTCCCACTGCATTGCGGCACGATGAGGATGTAATGTATATACTATCAGAAAATACACTCGTGGTACTAAAACACTTTTTGCCCTGTGAATGTCTGTCAACATTATTGCCATGACCACAAGCACACACATGCATTTCATTCATTGTTATATTTACTCAAATCAATAAACATTTCAATTATTTTCTGTGCATAACATAAACCTTCCTTAATAAACGTAAACAGTCATATTTTCTCGCCACGCTACGCCATAAGGAAAATAACGCCGACAAATACGTATTACTGTTAAATATTTTAATTTATATTTGTTATTTAGCTTTCGTTAATTGTTTATTTTAATCGTGGAACAACATATTCTTTTAAAAAGTGGCCAATTTGTTTCTCGAAATAGGCCTTTCTCGAGGTGTTCGCTTAAAATACAGTATTATGTGTCCATGCATAGCTCTGTGGATGTACAAATGATTATTTTTGTAAATGGCGACGTATGGAAGCCATTACGAAGGAGCGACGGGAGTTAATGTCGTGATTCGCGACGGTGATGATTCGCAAAGTTCGCGTGTGAGGGTATGTCTTGTCAGTTACCAACGATTGGACGCGAGCGTGTGTAGTTCATTCCTAAATTACGTGGAAATATACGTCCCGTATTGGTATCTTCGGCGAATTACACTGCTCGCTTCGCCCGACTCCGAGACACTTGCCTTCTGTGTCAAACTTGGCTCCTCCAAGCTATCTTTAGATACGCCAATCAGCGTGATCGTTTTAAAACTTTGGCTGTTCCCATCGTCCCTTTGCTTGTCTGTCTCCTCGCGTATCCATATTGATTTATTTTCAATCAAAACACAATTACACATAGTTTGATTACTGTGCTTGACATTATTATGTATTTACTACTTACAGTTATGAATCTCTATCTCCATATTACGACGATACCTCACAACGTACACTTGTGATACAAAAATAATAAATTACATATTAATTACTATTTATGTGATATGGCACTCAGAAGGTACAAATGGCTGTTTGTTATGCCAGCACTGAACTAGGCAATGAAACAATATCCTATGCCCAAAAGCCTGAAGGGACGTAGGTGCTAAGAATAGTTCGAAATATGGCTGACGCCAACTTAAATAAACTGCCATCACTTTCTTTGATCGTAATTTTAGAAAGACGAAGATCATTAACTGTACAAATGTAGCGATGGTAATGATTGAATTACTCTAAACAACAGTAAGTTGAAAGTGTTACCTAATGTACTTCAAACATAATACTGTCTTATCAAATAAGTACCATGCCTGTACTTAAAACAGTTAATACAATATTAAACAACAAAATTAGTTGGGAAAATGACATGATATTACAAACTGTTTACTACCGCAAATGTCTAAGAAATAATTAAACATGAAAACTCTTAATTTTAAAAAGTTTTCCCCAGTAACTGGTTTCAAACTTCTACAAACATCCTTTTCTTCGCATCATCATTATTTCTGTCAGATGTTCTATTAGGTTAAGGACGGAGTAAACTTTTCTGGATTCAAAGTCTGGCCAAAACTGCAGCTGATCCCAAGTCTTAAATGTGAAAAGTTACACTAGAGCCTTGAAAAATGTGATGTGCACGAAAATACAATGTCGTGTAGAACAAAGACACACAGTGTGAGCCCCATCCCCTTTCATGTCTTTTTTAGTGGCACGCTGAAGTTGTTTGAGGGACTCGTATCACGGCTTAGCTCTAATTACTGCACTTTGGCGTGAAGCCAACGCCAAAAAAGCTTCTTCGATTCAGGAAAGGAGAAGGGGAAAACATATAGCTTCACTTCAATTATTCTTGTTTTGAATTAGGATTGCATAAAGAAACGCAGGCTGTACATTCTGCAGTAGAATAAACAGAAGTGCCTCTGTTGAGTAGAAGTGCGTTGGGCATTCAGCATATGCAGTGCGTTCTGTGGCAAAAAAAATCTTCTGTCAGGATTTCATCGTTGCTGTCTAGGGTTACTCTGACATCTCTAGCATTACTTCAGGCAGTTCTCTTTCTCAAAATACTCTACATGTAGCTTGGTGTTGGGTCAGAGGTGTAATGTGATTGAATCACGATCATCATCATAGATAATCTGGGCAACAACTATGTCTCTCTTAGCAAATAGGAATATGAAGCTTGAAAAAAGTTACCAAACTCAGCATAGCAACAGTTTTTACCAGCTTTAAGGTTATGTTTCTTTATTTTCCGAAACACCACGTAGTTGCACTAACAGGACAACATAGGTAGCCATAATGCCTAGTAGTGAGAAGTAGGTACGACGATTCAAACTGAAGAACCCCCAGGCACAAAACATAATTGGCCTCTCAAACACCTGCTTGGAGAACAACTGTGTCTCCACCATAGAGGTTGGGCTGAGAGATTTCTTAAGGCTTAACTTCTGCAACAGTGACAGTGTCTTATCTCCCTTATCTGCTACATGTTGCGGCAGGAATGTTATAAAGATGATCTGTAAGAAGTCAACAGTACTCCACATCACAGCAGGCACTACATGTGCCAAACCGCTGAGTTCATTTCCCTCCGTAGTCTTCGTCAGCATGGCGAGGGCAAAGTTGACGTGATACATAATATAAGTTATGTCGGTCACAAGGATAAGTATTATCTGAAAACCATAAAAGTTGTTCACTTTAACCACAGTTTCTCGCAGATAATAAAAGGTATTTCTCAAATGTTTTAGTTGGTTTGCCATGTCGTCACTCACAGATGACTGGGACGTTTGTGATGTAGTGTAGTGGGATGTGTAAACTATCTGGATGGTCACTGGAGCAGAAATGCTCTCATCAAGTGAATCCACCGAACATCGTCTGCGCATTGTCGTGTTACGTGCTGTATGATTTTTCAAAGTGCTTTGGCTGCAAATAGCTTCAGTTTCATCGTTCAAATGATCCAAAAATTTTCCAAGCATCCAAATGGTGTTTAAGTACGTCAGTATTGCCATTCGGAATATTAAGTCAGCATGGCAGCATGCAAGAGACCAGAAACTGCAAATGCTGTATGTATAAAATAAGTTAGTAGAGTACATGCAAATTATACATACTGACACGCAGCACAGCTCAATCCACACACATTTCCTGATGCGTGAATAGCTGGTCCAGGATGTGGCGAGAAGAACTTGGTCAATGTGGTGTATTCTTCTGACAATCTCACCCAGTACATAGCTTCCAGAATAAATAGTAATAATTATGACTGAAGACCCAATACCTATCACTGCGGCAAGTATTTGTATGATTGTGTCTAAATCGGAAGTGTTATTTTTATAATGGTACCAATAATAGTTATTGAACACATTTCCGACGATCAGCAGTATTATGGAAGTGATACATTGTGTAATACCAACTACGCGTGTTCTAAATATGTGACAATTATCGCCTTCTCGGCGTTTGACCGGCGAAAGTCCAACAATTTTCTGAACTGTTAAGAATGGCCTTATTGCTGTGAATATACTATTCGAAGACATGAGTACTGTACCTTATTGCAGCACCAACTGAACCTTTGACGGTTTTGAAAATAATAGAACGCAGTCACTTCACTGTAATGTGCATGTGAATCCCACAACCCGAAAAAAGAAACTACGTTTGAAACATTTCCCCTTTCAAACTTGAGGCCTCAATATGTCTCAAATAGAGGCGGTATCCCTTGTCTTGTTTGCCTAGTTACTATTATAAACTACCGTTATTACACGATAAAAGTCTGAGTACCGACGCACGTAGATGAAACCACGACAATGAAGACTTCATGCTTCACATCGCCTAATATTTCTGAGTGCTATAGCTCGGTTGGTATCGATTAGATGGTAAGTTAATGAGAAGACTTGCTAGTGCGACAACAACGATAAGGCTGTACGCAGTTCTTTGTGTTCACCAGCATAAACTTTTCTTCAATTACCATGATTAATATCGATTAACTTTTGTCACATTCTTCATGTGACTCTATTTTACTTTAATTATTAACAAACATCGATCATACATATGATGATTTCCTACACTAATGAATATAGCTTATCTTTCTACTTTCAAGAGATACTATTCCTAAGCATCCATAATTTCCATTAATGTAACGAACATAATATCGATGGCCCAGTTCAAAAGGTAAACAACTCAAAATTCGCAGTTGTGAGTAAAATACTTATAGAAAGATTTCCGTTTCACCGAAAAATTGTTAGATAATATACTTAGTTGGTGTTAATTTGAAGCAAAAGTATAGAGGTAACATTTAAGGTGTTAAAAATGTTTATAGTCTGCCTTACTGAAATCATCACACTCTGAAATAAAATAAATACGATTTCTAGCTCTTTGCTGACGATCATAAAACTGCCATATTATTAAAACAAGTGAATTTACGTATCGTTGCTCTTTTCAACTGAGTAGAGCGCACTTCTGCCTATGTGTTGGTGAGCCAAACTCAAAAATGATATTTTTTTAGTTGTTTCCCTTCTGAACTGGGCCATCGATATAATAAGCAAAATATCATACTTATACATTAAAATGTTAATTTTAAGTTCAATTTATTGAAATGTGACAACATATTTTTACTCGATTTAACGCCTATATTCGCTTTAATATTTGTTCAATCCTGTCTTAACAAGTACTTGCCCATATAAATAGCTTTAAACAATTTTCTATAAACATAAAATGGCGACCATATAATATATTTTGTATGTGTTTGTAAACGGCGAAACAATTGATCCAACAACATATCTGTGGACTGAACAAAATGTGAAACCAAAATAAGTTAGGATGAGGTAATAAAATCAATTTTTCTGTTTACTGAATTATTTTTATGGATCAAATGCTTGGCAACAACTATTTTGTTGATTCAACTGTTACATATATGTTTGGCCATACACAAACGTGTACACTGTTACCAATGCAACATTTTCTTATTAATGTACTGTAAGTTTTGGGGAGTATTAGTTGTCGCCTACGTACAGAAATATCCTAGCAAAATTATCCTAGTAAAAGACTGGCGTGTTCTCCTTTCAATTACAACAAAGAAATAAACTTACTGAAACCTTCTTTTGAAATATTCATATGTTCCATTTTGAAAGCAGAGCAAAATGACTCAAATTAAAAAAAACGCATTTGAAGTGTTACACGAAATAAAAAACCTGTGCTTTTAAGTGCTCAAATTTACAATAGTTGTTCGTTACGTGGAAATGATGCACTGTATGTACGAATGAGTATTTATTCCGTAGAACAACTTTTGGCTTTAAAAAATTTAACCTACACATACGTACAAGCTTGATTATTGTTCTCATTAAAAATTACTGATTGCATATTTAAACGGTGTCCGGTGCACTGTTTGCAGAAAAGTGAAGGGCAAAATGTAGTAAGCGACAAACTTTTTAGTTATTAATGACAGAAAAGAGGTGGGGGGGGGGGGTTTACCAATGAATGAAATAAAAATACTTTAAATTTAATTTCTATGCCCCACTTGAAGAGTTCCGCGGCACGCAGTTACGTTTACGGCAGGTAGAACACAGAACATTTTCGCAGCCGCGGGAGCTCGTTATATTGCGTAGCCTACTTTACAGGACGCCTGGGTTACACGCCGCCAAATGCCGAACGTAGAACCCGAATACACCCGAAATCCGTCGCCAGAAGATTCCCGAGAGCACTCGGCCATCCTCGGAAAGAAATTCAATTTAATTACGTTTTGAATACGTGCGTGGTACAGCAATAAAGATAAATACTATACTATTTTTTTTATTTAACTCTGCGAAGTGTATGTAAAAGTAATGTATATTGTGTTAAAATAAATTATTTGTTTAAATACATATGATTGTTATCAGAAGTGGTGAATAATAAATCAAAATTATGTGTAGGCCTACCAGTAAACAAAAATTGCTCCAGTGTTTTCGTACAATGCTAGGTGCAAGAATTATCACTGCTAACTAGCCTACATACCACAGTTGTTCGTAGGTGATTCTGTGTTGTGTATGACTAATAATTAAAAGAGCAGCATAGTAAAATAAAACAGCAGCCAACTATTTCTTTGAAAGTCACCCTAAATGACTGTACCATTTTTCTGCTGCTTTGTGCAAAACTGATATTAGTCAGTTCTGCAATATAATGGTCCGTTCATGTACGCTTACGACAAGCTGAAATTCCTCTTGATTTTGACTTACATGCACTCCTGTTCACAAAATCAACTGTAAGTCAAAGGCATATTTTCTCAGGGTTAGGCAGCGCCAACCAGATCACTGGCATTCTGTAACTACAGGTACCAGTATTCATGTCCACTTACACACACTTCCTCTAGCATGCATAATTTCTTCCCACGCTAAGATTAAAGGGTACATATCAAGAGAAATATAACCATTATGTACCATACTGGTACAGTATTTATGTTTTATTTTGTACGTCTCCATATAACATATCTTAGTACAGTGTATTGTAAATGCATACTGTAATTTGAATCCTATTATGAAACAAACAATATGGGAGAACACCAAGGATTAAATATGTTAGGAAAATTCTTGCTAAAAAAATCTGTAAGTCAGAACAATTGTTTATACCAAGATTTATATTTACTGAATGAAGTTCCCAACCTTCCTTGTTGTCTACAAACATATAGAAATACAATTGTGTATTTTATATAGGCTCTGTAAGTAACCAGTGATCCGATAGTCGAAAGTACAAAATTTCTCGATTCTGTAGTAGTATCCCTCAGTTGGATAGTGTGTGAAGGCAAAATATTCGCAGTGTAATTTCTAGAACATCTGTTGTACATAATGTAAATGTTAGAGAACAATCTATGAGGTTTTTTAAATATTAATTTTGTTCTGAAAACAGATAACAAGGGGAGGGGGAACAGCAGGACTTTATGTACGGCAACTTTAAAAATCTTACAGTTTTAAATCCTTTAAGTAAACAAAAACACGAAAGAAAAAAAACTAATTATTTATTATGTAAAAATATGTCATTTTTTAATGAAAATATATTTATGCCTAATATAAATTTTACAAACTTTTTTTTTTCAATTCAATAGAGGTTAATATGAATAAAATTCCTCGACTCGATATCCCCTTTAAAAATTCCCAAAACAAAGTTATTTTCGTAAATACAATATCCATGTTGTTAAACAAACTATTTTTGAGATATCAGACCAAATTACATTCAAACCACACACATAAAAATCAGTTTTTTTATTGCACGCCCTACGAGAGCAGTTCACGTTAGATTCACTGAACCAGGAAACGAACATTCAGTTTTTTTTTGCCGAGATAGATAAACCCCGTGTTACCTGTGTGGTATTTACGAGGAACGTCGTAAACGTGGCGCGCCAACCTAGGGCTACGAACCGCACTCCCGTGATAAACATTTCGTGCTCGCCCAAACTGAGGAATCGGACTTTCGTTGAACTTAGAGTGAGTACGCTTCTCGGGGCATCGAGTGAGAAACGAATCGAGACTGGACGAGCGGTACTGCGGCGCACAGTGACGAGACCAACAAGTACACATCTGGAGTGACAACGCGACACCTCATCATCACCGGACCGACGTACGCTGGAGTGGACGCACATCGAGGTGACAGCTGCGCAGCCTTGCAGTGCCCTGCCCGGACATCGAACCTGGA
>PNEQ01134492.1:27246-83054 GCA_003012365.1 Medauroidea extradentata | reverse complement strand
TATTGCAACGTGCTGCGCCGTGCTACACTGCACCTAGCTTCTTCGCGTTTGTGCTGCGCTGTGCCGCGCTGCTACAGTAGCAAGCATTAACGGTACTAGTAACAGCAGATGCGGCAAGCCCAAGGTCAACGTGTCTTCCCGCAACACAACAAACCGATAAGACGTGCACGGACACTGCTCCGGGTATTCGTTCATATTTATTAGTGTTGTTCGTTGTGAGAATGGCGCAGGTAATAAAAAAGAAGCACACAACGTTAACACTAAAACAAAAGTTCGAGATTTGCAAGAAATTGGAGCGTGGTGTAAAGGTTTCTGCAATTAAGGAAGAGTAGGCCTATGGCATCGGCGAGACAACTGTGTACGGCATTAAAAAGAGTAGCGTCAAACTTAAAATGTTTATGTCGAACAGCGATTCAGAGAAAGGATTTCATGATCGGAAAACACTCCAAACGGCCAAACTACAGGATTTGGACAGTGCACTGTACAAATGGTTTTCGTTAAAACGGTAAAAAAAAAAAGTAGTGGAGATGAAGATAACGATAGTGACGAAGCAAATTTTACGTGGAGTGCGGCCGCTACTGCTTGGGACACGCTAATGAAATTTTCAGAAAGCAAAAAAAGACTGTTTCCCTGTGTCGGAGGTAATGCAATGCCATATCCTGCATTCTACCTTCCTTCACAAAATAAGACAGGCCATCAAACAGACATCCGTACTCACATGGTGGGACTATCGACACAGCAACATAGTGAGCCGACTGCTTACACCTCGTGTACTGTTAATTGCAACTCTAGAAATAATTAAAGTCTATTTTTTTGTGTGTTTCCTTAGTTTAATGTGTGTGCAAGCTATTTGACGTAAAAGTGTATAAATATTACTAATCTGTGCATAGTGTTAAATGTTTATTTTTTCGTGCCTTGTTTGGAATAATCAATGATCGCTGGTAAGTAAAATTTAAGGTATTGCTATGTGCACTGTAATTTACACGGGCGGAGAAGGAAATAGTAATCGCTGTTTCTGCTTCTCTGTGACAATGACAGGTTGTTTACTTGACGGCTCGCAGCCGGCTGCCCGTGCCCAGAGCCGGCCGGCCAGTGTTGCCAAACGTGTTCGAGGTGCCGTTTTTTATAAATTATTTTATTTTAAACAGCGTTAGCTTGTACCTGTAAGTCCTCAATTTACGTCGGGAATACGTTGCTAAAAACCACGACGATTATTAGGACGACGTAAATCGAGGACTGAACAGTATATAAAACTTTTTTTTTAATTTTGCAGATTTTTGTTATGGAAAATACAGTATTTCAAAAATCCGTGGTTTTCAGAAATCCGAAGGCACTGTTGCCAACCTATTAAGTCTTGATATACCTTAATCACACCCTGCTATTGTCCCCTAAAACATTGAAAAAATTTAGCAACAAATATTTACTAAGCCAATTACATCTAAGTTCAATAATTTATGGCATAAAAGCCAAATTAAATTAGTAATATAAAAAAGTTTAAATAAAAAAATATCAAGTAGAGTAGAATGGATACTTTATATTTCCATGTTGCCGAGTTGCTTTTTCCTTCGAGGTGACCGATGTTCACTTACAGATCAAAAAAAAAAACTTCGACTAGCGGATGGGTGAAAACAAAATACAAAAAAAGGTTAACACACGCATGTTGAAAATATCAAAGTCAATAAAACAGTTTCGCGAACCTGGGCCCATAATCTGTTGTGTTTTGTGGAATAAACCGAGATATTTCTTTGTAACCCAATTTAATAATATACACTGTGAAACAAGTACTAGTTAAGGCACATTACATTTACTCTTGCACAGTCTCATAGCAGGTAACATTCTCTCTGTTGTGAACAACTGAACACCGCACTGATAACTTGCATGATGGATAGCTGTCCGAGTGTTGTCACACACGCGTGTCACATTTACCGCTGAATGTAGACAGGAACATCCTCCCCCCCTTACAAACTTTCGCTCATAGCAATAAAGCAAATTTTGTGCTTCAATTCTATCAGAATGAGTTCAAAAACATACATTACCAAACATTGTCACAGTCTTTTCTTTCACAAATGCAAACTACACACAGTATGTAAAAAAATTTCAAGAGTTCAACAGCAACCTGACCTCAGCGTTCTGCCATACACTAAGGCCATAGGACGTGCATTAGATCCAGCAGACTTCAACTTCACCATTACTCTCAGGTCTAGGTACTGGGAGCGAAATGCTCTAAAGGAGTCATGTTCCTGCAAACACAAATAACCTGCAAGTAACACACTGACCTCGTAAACATTATGATTACAAGTTTAGATAAAACTTTCATAACTCATTTCGTTGCAGACATTTATATTCTACCTCATACATATTAAAAAATCCACTTTTAAAAATTATAAAGAATGAATTTTTGGAGTAAAAACTATCAACATCTAATAATCACATTATTCTTGTAGGTAATTTTAACATTCCTACAACTGAATGAGCACTACACACATACAACATATACCTATTAACTACACCAAATATAAAATTCAATGTTTACTTTCTTCAAGAGACTTCTTAAACTTAAAACAATTAAATATCATAATCAGGGTCGAACATTCAAATTTCGAACCGAACCCGAACCTGTAGGCTAAGTTCAATTCAGTTACGAGAAAAAAATTCCACAAAAAAGATTAGTTCGAGTTCAGTTCGAAAATCTGCAAACTATTAGTAATTAAAGAACTTCTAAATGAACTCTCACTAAAAATGTATCCCACATAACATTCAAGCACGTAAGAATATGTGATTGTATTGTTTACATCGGTACAGAAAACTGTTGCCAACCTCTTCCTTTGAAAAGTCTACATAAGAGTGGTGATTGATAGTGCGGCGACATATAGACAAGATGGCGTTGCCATACCCACATGCACAATTTTTGTTCTGTATATATGATGCATGGCTGGCACCAACAGCATTCTATTTATACAATCACTAATGTGTTTTCATTTGAAAGTGCAACGTCTCTCAAACTCGAATCTTGACTTTGACCGGAAAAAATATTGCTCCTAGCTAGTATGTTGTGCAGTACTGAAAATCAAGTGGTATTTTATGTGTATGGACAGTAACCAAATAGGTTGGTGTTTTGATATTTCTGTATTATATATTGACGAACAACGAATGGCTTTCATCTCTTTTGAAAAAATGTCAAGGGTCAAATATTTTTCTTTATTGCAATAATAAAATAGGTACAGTAAAACCTCGTTATAACGACCCCTCACGGTTCCCGAGATTAGGGTCGTTATAGAGAGGTGGTCGTTATTAGATTTCGGACCCATTTGGAACCTCTATATGTCAAAATAGGCCGTTTTCACATTAAGTCCATGTTCAGTCATCTTTCAGAGAAAAGGCAGTAGTGTATTCTACTCTCTGGGCTTTTCTTTTACGCCGTGAACGCTTAGAAAGTCACGCACTGTGAGGTTACGTGCAGTGTCGCCACTTGCTTGTTATCGGCCAGCCGCTTGACCGGCCGGGAGGATAGACCATGATGTGGGAGGGGGGAGGTGAGTGCCGGAGATGGCTGCGCGCGCATGCACAGCCACAGCAGCTGTCCTCTTCAGCACGTCAGCCTGCTCTGCCTTGAGACCGACTGAAAGATAATCGCGGGCGTGCACTGTGATGTAACGTTATCGCTCAGTTAAAATATTAAAGTTACATGTCAATGTGCAAAATATTTTGTTCCGGACAAAGAAAATTTAGCGACATAGCCCCCACTCTACTAAAAGTGTACTATTAATTAGTTAACAGCATAGTCGTAGCGGTTGTACAAGCAAACGTTTAAATTTATTAAAGAGTACACAAGTGAAAAAAAATCATGAAAAAAACTACAAGTAGACTAGTAAAAAACTTACCAGATATAATATCCAACAAACTTGAAAATTAGGCAGATCATTTGTTTACTATTATCACTGCATTGATGGGACACTAAACAAACACACAATAAAAGAAAGTCTGACACATTAAAGGACCGAACAACTGTTTCCTATTTTTTTAAAGAAGTCATCTGCTTACAGGCAAGTTTTGTGCTCTAAGTTGGCAGAACCATTCCAGCACAGCTTCCTCCAAATTGGCGTGCATCGTATGCCCAAGGCCTGTTCTACAATGAAACGGAAACTCAAGAAAGCGGATACGTAACACGCAAACGAAACGAGCACACAAAGTCAAACACGTTTTCTTTTCTACAATGCATGAATACGCATTCGTAAATATACGGACTTGCAACCTATGAAACGAAAAAGAAGGTATTTCTCGTGTAAATTTCAGACATTAGTAAAAACTTGTTTCACTTTTATTTGTAGTTAAGTATGTTATAAATATTATAGCAAAGTTTGTACGTGTCTTCTATGGCAATATAAATGTTAACAGCCACATAATTTTAACGTAGTCATTAACAAACAATATTTTACAATGCAAATTTTTTTTTCGTATGTTTTATTATTCAAATGGTACTTCACGAAAAGTGTTCAGTAGTATTATAGTCACAAATAATAACTGTAAAAAAAATGCACGAAGGCGATTTTAATTGTTAACCTCGAAAACTCAATATGTATAATGTTTGTAAACAAAAATGGTGGCGAAATATGAAATGCTCGATTGCTATTGGCTAAACACAAGCACAGATAGGTAAGAGTTTGGAGTTGACCAAATCTCTTGTGTTTCCGGATGCGAATCCGTGTCCGCTTGCGTCACATTGTAAAAGACACGCGGAGTGTCTTGCGTTTGTGTATTCGTGATACGTATGCGCTTGCGTGTCACTGTAGAACGGGCCTTAGTTTTTTTATGTTTGCATTGCATCCTTCCTTCTGCACTGCATTTACGATTTTGTCCCTCATTGTAAGTAAGTAAACAACGTTGATTTCAGGATGCCGAACTTCGCGCAATCTCTGACTTCAGTTTCTGTGTCGGATTCCACTTTCTTGAATATTTCATACTTCTTCAGAAGCGACAAGCCGACTCGCTTTCCACTCATTATGTAAATATTGAAAGTTCGTATGAAGTTTTAAAAAATGTATGACCAAGTAAATTACCAAATTGGAATCGTGAAAATCAAAGCGTATTAAATCGTCATAAATTGTAAAAAACCAAGAGAAATCCAAAAGTCGCGCAATAAAGTCGTAAAATAGAGCAAACAGAGAGCGTATAGCATATCTAACAGCAAGTGAGAGAACACTGGCACGAGAACAAGGGTGGAGAATGCAGAGCGCGTCAGGTATTTACGTGAGGGGAAAGGAAGATAAGAGTATCGTTACGGCAGGAGAGGGGAAGGATGAGTTACCGCTTGCCGCGTGGAGTACAGTTCTCGCCACTAGAAACACAACATGGCACACAAAAACCTATTTTTTGCAGATTCCCTTAAAATTTGAAATAAAAAAATTAAAAAATCACGGTTTTCCAAAAACCGGTTGTTATAGGCAGGTGGTCGTTATAAAATGGTCGTTATAAAGAGGTTTTACTGTAACTGTTTAGTTTGAGTACGGTTCAAGTTCGGTTCAAGGACCATGTTAAAGGTTCGGTTCAAGTTCAGATTCGAGGGAGCTACTGCCACATTAAGTTCGAGTTCGGTTCGTTGTAGAAATTTGAGTTTGTCCGGTGTCCCAGCACTACTTATTTTAAAAGTAAATATTTTAATGGTGTGATCAAATGTCATGCTCTGTGGTTGTTGAGGAAAGTATTCATCCTGCACTGATATGTTATTGTAACATATGAAAGGATTAGGTGCATTACGTGTGGACAGTACTGCATGTGCCTAGTGAAGGAGTGTGTGGGTTGCCAACAGAGGGGTTGTATGATACTACAAAAACAGACTACAGACAATATCAGGCTCGAACAATGGTAGACACAATTACAGCGCAGTGAAATGGATACGGTGGAACAGCAGTAAGCACTTATAAATCAGGATGTAAAAGTGGCACCAAGGTTCAGAGGAGTGATTTATAAAAATAAATAATGAGGAGTGATGATTTTGGCCATGACTGCAGCGATGGGAGAGTTTGTACTGAGTCGGGACATGTGGTAAATGTACAGAGAAAGAATGCTGTTTTACTTTATTCCCAGTAAGACTGAAACCAACTAAGCAAAGCATGCAGTGCTTTTCACTGTCATTGGAGTGGGCCTCTACAATTAGTTATGTAACTGTTATCTCCGAAGGCTACTGATAAAGTTTCCTCGTTGATGTGTTCACAAAGCTCTGTGAACTCTGACCAAAGCCAAGAGAGATTAAGAAGAAATACAGGTTTTAGAAATGGAACTAGCAGAAAGGACTAAGTATATCGCTGTAATTGAGAGGGTTGGGTCATCTAAGTACACACTCTAAACTTTCAAATTTGAAAAGACTGCTGTGAGACCAGCTGGAACGCAGAAAGTAAGACAGGTCAGTTCAACACGTCTTGCTGTCAAAGAACCCTCTCAGCTTCAAAGATGTGGTGATATTGCCATGGTGGCGAAGGCTACAGGAAAAAATATCTCCAACTGATGAGGCACAGGATTAGATGTAATGCCACTTCATAATGATAGACATTAACTGTGTGCTGTAGTAGTTGGAAGTCGTACAGGCAGACACAGTGACACCCAAAACTATAGGTGCCGCACAATAACTTGATACTTTCTGGAAGCCCTGCTTGTAGCATGGATCTTTCTTCAGACCAATCATGTATCCTTCTGCCAAACATTCAACAATAACACTGCCATGTGGGAAATGCAGTGAGACTGCCACCTAGCAACAATATTGTAGAAAATCTGTCAACTAGGTATGTCACTAGTGTAAAAAAATTCACTAAATTGTAATTTCAATCAGTAACTCAATAGTTATGAACAAAATACCACTGTTACTCAATGGTTAACAATTCTAATATGAACATAAATAACAAACAAATTTCAAAGCAAAAATTTAAAAAGAAATAATTTGAAAACAGTGCCAGTCTTGTGTCAACAGACAGTATCTAAGAATGTTGAAAAGAAATTCATAAAAATGTTTATCACTAGGCCAGGGCACTTATGTTGCATTACACAATAAAATTTATACATAGTTAAATAATTCTGAACTATCAAGATATAAAAACTGATCAACTACAAAAAAACAAAGTATAGCAAAAAAAGTTTCGGTACACAAGATGTAATAAAAATGGTCCTAAAAATATTTTTCTGTCACCTCCACATATAGGCGTATGCCAAAAAACAGAATTAGTATAAAATTTGTACCACAAAAAGTTGGAACTATGAATCTAACTGAGCAAAGAATGTGCTGGAGAAGTAAAAAACTTGGGTCAGCAATACTTGTCTGTAAAATAACATACCATATTTGCTGGCGTAAAGGACAATCCCGCACATAAGACGAGTAATGGTTTTGAAGGTACGAAATCTTGAAAAAAAATCAAAATTATTACTTTTGAAATTCTCGGCCTAAAATTTTTTTTTCCTTTGCTATAAACATAAATATTTAATTGAAATATATTTGATGCATGTATTACCACTATACAAACATCATAGGGGACACATAAACCAATAACATTGGCTAATACTGTCCTCAGGGCGCCAGAGAGCCAAGAAAATGCACAGCGGCGGTGACACGTAATTGGCTACATTATCAGTTGTAGGCCGCAGTGTGTTACTTGGCAACATGGGAGTGAGGCCCACCGCACACTTCACGGCAACGCCGGGCTGAAGGAGTTGCTTCCAAGGTCATTGCATTCCTGTGCACTGTTGCTGCCTGCCAGCCAAGCACTAGACACGTGACTGTGTGGTTCTGTACCAAAGCCAAAAATACAAAAATCCCTCTGGTGGTACCATATCATGAAGGCCTAGGCAAACTCCGACCCATTCTCAACTCAGACTACAAAATCTTGTCCTCCTCACCACAAACCCAAAACCTTCTTTCCAAACCACCTAGGCTGGTTTTCAGACGATCAGCCAACCTCCGCAACAAACTAGTACGTCCCAAACTCCCACCTTCTTTAACTACCAACACTACTACCAATTTCAAAAGTTCTCATCCCTGCAATAGCTCACGTTGTGGCACTTGTGCCATCCACCAGCCCTCTACATCATTCAAAAGCAGGCAAACCAATCCCATTTACCCCATTCAAGGCAGTTACAATTGTACTACCAAGAACTTGATCTACCAGCTACAGTGTTCACACTGTGATGCTGAATATATTGGCCTCACCACCAACACTCTCAGACAGAGAATGAATAACCACACAGCAGACACCAGACAAGCCATAGCAGGTAAAGACACCAAACCACAGAATAAACCAGTTGCTGCCCATGCAGCCCACCATAACAAGGACTTTGACTTATTCTACAGCACTAGAGTGGTGAGGACCCTACCACCTACAAGCAATAGCTCTCCACTCAGACAATGGGAACTAGCTCATCAGTATATCACGAAATCCAGGCAACCACCATAAGATACCATCCCCAGTCAGTCAGCTTCCCACAACCACTGCACTCGTATCTCCTCATTAACTTCTGCACATCCTCTTCTACTTGATGCTTTAGAATCTCCCGCCTCCTATCAGTTAAACCATTGGCCACTAGGTGCATCAGCATCTGTGCATCGGCAGACACCGCAGTCAGCCATGTCTCTTCGCGCGAGAAAGCTGCTCTAAAGCAGCGAAACGTCCCGATACGCGCTTCCGCGATTATGTGTCGTCCTATTTGTGTGTGTATCTGTCAAGTACTAAAACGTGAGTACTGTACTTGCGCCTCTTGTCTTTTGTACATACTGATAGCCTAGCAGCCTTTTCCTTTCTTTTACATTAAAATTGATATTAAAAAATCCTTGCCCTCGGTTTGGAGAGCACAAGGATAACTAGGGAAGAGTTAGGAAGGAATTTAAATATACTTGGTGTCAGTGCACTGACGGGCGCAGGGATAATTAGGGTTGACTATATTAGCGTAAGGGGTAGGAATGTGGAATGAGCAGGACGAGGCGGCGGTTTCACAGCACTGGACACTGTGAGCACGTGTCAGTTGGTCAAAGTCAGTCGTAAATGTCCCTAGTCGTGCACTGCAACCCTCCCGTTTTATGACCCTTTTTCTGGAAACCATGAGGAGTCGTAACAATGAGATTCTACTGTACTAGCTCATGTGGGCAGAATGGAAGATTGTGAGATGCAGTGTGCTTCCACTCGCGTGGACTGATGCTGCCTTACCTCCGAAACACATGACAGAAGAACTAAAGAAGGGAAACATTCCTTTCTGTAAAATTTATTAGCAAATATGCTAACAGAGTGACAAACTTTTCCATTCTCCTTTGCACCAAATGACATATCGATAACATATGGATATAGAACAACATTCGATACATATAGAACAACATTCGATACAACATTTCTGTAGTGTGCTCTAGGTTATGAAGGCAGTACTCAATGTCGTGCGTGCGAGAGTGTTTACCCATTATGGCGGGACCCGAGTCAAGTGATGACTTGCGCTTCCACCACACTCGTGTTGACATGACAATTCGGTGAGTTGTGTGTTTGTTATGTGTGTTACTCGCTGAGGTTCCGGAGTATACTACAATTTCGATGTCAATTATATGTAAGTAAAGAACTACCCATGCTAACTAAAATGGATAAAATCACTCAGTAAAAGATTGCAAGCAATTTAAAGAAATGATTAACTACTAATATAAAAGCAACTGACAGTTTTTATAGCACAGAAAAAAAACTGCCCAATAAGGATTGAAGACATCATATGTAAAGTATTGAGTCAAATTACCTGGGCTTCACAGCACAGCGGTAACTGGTCAGGGGCATAAGGAGAAACACTGTGGTGATCATGTGGGTTCCCGAGGCTACCCCACAATAAGTCCAGACTCAGTCGCATCAAAGTGGGCTGAATTAGATGACACTCATTGTAGCTGGATTGTGTGAGCACTTGGGCACTCACTGCCCCCTCACACACCACTCTGCCTGCAACATATCATCAGTGTTCAAACTCATATCAACTGGGACACTCCACTCATTTTTCTGCAATACAAAATACATGATAAATATTGCAAATTGACACAGAATCTTTCTTGTCCAGACCATCCAATCATCACTTGTATTGAACATAGTTTTTTTTGTGACAAATACTTTATGAACTACAATACAGCCATGATAGCAATATTTACACCCAGCTACTTCCACCTTCTTTGTACTTAAATGAAAACTTACTAGCATATATAGGTCATTCGGAATTAAGTGAACACTAAAGATTTAACCTTTGAAAAAAATCACTAGCCGTTAGTGCATATTACAAGTCAACATTAACAACAGTTACATTATTGTTTGTATGGTTGGTAGCGAATAATTACTTGTAGTTCCGTGAATTTTCTTATTTAAATACAGCATTAATGAAACTACATCAAATGCAAACGACCTCTCTGTATTTAGTAACTTAAAATATTTATTTAAGTTCTTACTGACATACCTACTGACAGTATAATTTAATTTAATTAGCGCCAGCACAAAGCGACGCATCCGAGTCGATTATCGTTGGCACAAGCCGCTAATGCTTCGCGCCACAGAGGTAGTTTAAAATTTCACCGACAGATGGCATCAGAGTTAAGTTTTTCGCCGCTTCGCTTGGAAGCGAATTGCGCCATTCAGTTTGTTTGTCTGCTGTATAATGAATATGGGTTTCTGATAAACACATTCAAAAGTAAGTGACTGTTTATAAATATCATTGATAAATTATATGAAGTCATTAGTAATGTAGGTAGTTGTTTTATGATCGCCAGCCTGAGTATCTGAAAATAGAATCAGAATTTTTTTCCCTGTTTCACACATTGAGAAAATACGTTATTTATTGTTTCTCTTTTTGTGCGTCATCGTCGTTCATTGCAGTATGTTGAACGGAACTTGAATTCTTGAGTTGCGTGTGTGTTTTTAGTGGCGGTTCGAATATACTGTGGACACATTTACAAGATTCGTAACTGTAATTAATAGCGCCGTTAAGAGTTGACGCAGAGAAACCAGTGTTATGAGATGTTTACCGCATGTATTTATAATTACGATTACTACTGATTATAGTACATATTCAACACCCATGCATTTAATGAGTATATATTGTAGCTAAAATTTATCGGATCAGTGTAACGTATGTAAATGTAAACATTGTACAAGCCTATGTAAATAAAAGCATGTGGCAATGATGATGTTTACATGCAACAGAAAGATATAAACTGGCAAAAAATAGAAATTAATCAGGGCTTTTTTGAGTGCTCACTTTATTCTGAATCACCTGTACTAACAAAGATAAAGGTAGCTGCAAGTCAAGAAACATCGAAACAGAAAATTAACTTGTTTCCAGAGCTATAACTAGAATTTACTGACACTGCTAACTACGTAGCCCGCGAACCCTACATTTTTATGCAAAACAACTGTTGAAGCTGAAAATTACTAAGAGATTTCAATATTGCTTTTTAATAACAAATTGATTATGATGAAGAAACTGGTAACCGTACAGAAATATTTTTTTCAATAAACAATACAGTACATGAACATACTGAAAACCAACTTTAAAATACAACTTACAACATTTCCTCAAAAATTCACATTTCCAAAATCAGTGTCCAACACATTATATACATAAAACAGCATTGAAAAAACTTTTTGACCAAATTTATAGCTCTAAAATTTACACTGGCAAAGTAACACAGTATTCAAGATGTAGTAAATATACAGATCCTTAAAAATAAATTTAATTTTTTTAAATGATAAATGTGTTCCTACACTTGTAACTACAGGAAAAAGACAAGCAATACAGTCTAGTCATCAGAAGTACTTTATAGACATTACTTAACAGCAACATGGTTTCTACCAAATTGTCCTTCATTTTATATGTACATGTCTGTTTTTTTTTTTTTTTTTTTTTTTTTAAGATGTCACTACAAGGTGAATTAAATGTGACGCATGGAGCAAAAAAAATAACATAAAATATAACCAACTTATTGTAATCACAGACCACAAACGTGTTACAGAATCATCATAAACACAACTAATACTAATATGCTACAAAAGACCAAAAAAATTTCCTAAGCTTTATATTTTCTATACTATAGTGTCTTCCGTAAAAAAAGAAAACACATTGTGGCTGTTGAGATCCATAGATATATATACTTAATAAATGTACAATTACAGTATTTATGTAAAATTCCATATTTGGCCAAAATTCAAGCTGCCATATACACAAAAGCAACTAAAATAAAACCAGGACTTAAATGGGGTTTATTGTGAGATTTTTACCCAGACCAACATGTAAACTTGGAATGAACCTGAACCTATCATCTTGTACATACGCACCACGTGTACCTTGACACACATTCATTCTACTGAAATATTTTTACTATTTCAATCAACAACATTGCGATAGTACCTTGTAAATAGTTTCGAAACGCCGACATTGCTAGAGAAAGGTTGTATTTGCACGCCCAGAGTATCATTTGTTCAAAATACGTCATTCTATTGAAAAAATATTACTATTTTAATAAACTTTATTTGACTTTCTTGTGAATAAATTCCAAGAACAATTGTTGCGGGCGCTAGAATCTATATTGTTGGTGACGTTTTTGCATACTTTAAGGTAACAATAACAGCTTTCAGTGTATCTATTTACTCGAAATACTCTACTAAAAATATTACCATTTCAATAAATTTTATTGCTGCTTTCATGCAAATAACTTCCAAAAACGGTCATTGCGGCCGCAAGAATCCATATTGTTGGCGATGTTTTTGCTTAATTTTGAGCCAAAGAATGGTCATAATATCCGCTTCCAGTGTATCTATTTACTCAAAATACTTCACTCTACTGAAAAATATTACTATTTCAATAAACTTTATTGCGGCTTTCTTGCCAATAACTTCCAAAAACGGTTGTTGCGGCCGCAAGAATCTATATTGTCTGCAACGTTCTTGCTTAATTTTTAGCCAAAGAAAGGTCATAATATCCGCTTCCAGTGTATCTATTTATTCAAAATACTTAACTCTACTGGCCCGGAAGCCAAGCCAATTATTTCAATAAACTTTGCTGTGGTATTCTTGCAAATAACTTCCAAAAATGGTCTTTGCGGGCACAATTTATGTTATCGGCAATGTTTATGATTTATATTGAACTAAACAAAGGTAGTAGATCCACTTCAATGGCATACTTTTAAAAATAACACGTTTGCTTTTCAAAATAAATGTGTATCATTTTATAAAAACACGTAATTTTTGCGCCAAAGACGAGTGAACGCCGATTCAGTGATAAAAAACGGTAAATACAGACGTTTTAGCGGTCGGGGATCGCCACAAATTTGTCAAAATTCTAATAACGACCCCTCCGAAATAACGACCCTATTCCTGGGAACCATGAATGATAGTTAAATCGGGAGTTGACTGTACTTCCATACAAAGTGTGTTGCATAAGAGGTCAGGTTGTGGCAGCATTTATGGGGACTGTGAATAGGGATAAGGAAGGGTTTACCCTTTTGCTCCCCGATGCAACTACTGTAGGAGTACTGTAGAAGATGCAGTGAAGGCTCCATCTGGGTTAAGACAGGGTCCTGAGTTGTATTTTGGTCACTTTTAAAAGATAAAGGTCCTACTATGAATGTTAGCATTTTTTTAATGTTACCTGTGCCTCATAGAGTGCTTGATGGTGACAGTTCAGGAGATATCAGCAAGAGGGGGGAAACAGGCCTAGGTACCATTAACTACTGGGCAACAGCTGCCCCGAGGTTAAGAGGATTTCAGTGATAGAACCACATAGGTTCCCCCTGACGAATGGCGGTAGCTGGCTTTGGATGACAGTAAATGTCCCCCTCTCAAAACTCTGGCAGATCTAGACAAGGTTCACTGTCTTGGCCTTCTTCTTTCCAGCTTAATTGTGAGGCATAAGTGGAGGATGGGGAGGGGGAATCCCAGAGGAAGGGGTTGTGCTGGAAAGATTGAGGAAGCATCTCGTCAACAGTAACCACAATTTGTGGTCAAAGAGAAAAGCAGTGCTCAGAGGAGAAGAGAAGCCTCTTCCAGGGCATAACTGACACCAAGATTCCTTCGAGAACGTTTCCCTGACCTCCAGTTACATTGGCACACCACGAGGAAAGGTTCAAGCTTTCAGCCCAGCAATCATGAGAGGTTGGGAGTACCATCAGGGATGCTGTCACTGTCCTGTGGAGCACAAAGGCTGATTGACTTCCCCGTGGATGAGTGAACTGTACTTCATCGAAGTTCGTGGGATAGGTAATTGTTACCCTCGGTCCTTTCTCCCCTGTCCTTGATCCCCCGAAGACCTCCAAAAGACAGTGTTCTGGGGAGTATGGGCCCTGGCAGGAATCCCTTCACCCCGCACCATGGTGGCTCCACCCAAGCGGTCTGTACCTTGCTTTGAAATGATCACCAGCTCTGATGAGTGCTATGTGTATCCGTAGCACCAAGGTGTAGGAAATTTCCTACAAGTTAACTGAGGTGGCTTTGAAGAAGCTGGAATGTGAAGGAATTGTGAACGATCATTTAAAAGGGACAGTAGAGGCTAAGGAATAAATAGAACTAAAAGTGCGAGCTGAGTGGTTTATCTCATGATCACACGAACCACCCTTGCATCACCAACTGAAAAGCCAAAAAAAGCGCTAAGCCAATCTGTCAGATCCGGAGTGCATCTGGACAGCAAGATGAAGTAGCGTCTGCGCCTTCAATACTAGAGCGACGTCACATCTGGCGTAGACATTGAAGCTGAGAGCGAAAGAACACTAACTACTCTGCGAACTCTCAACACCCATAACTACTCTGCTATGAGAGTCAAGACTGATTCTCTGACTCCCTACAATAGTCCAGACAGACTGAAGGACAACAGCGCACGCGGCATCTTGTACACTGCACCGAACATATGGCGAGCAAAGGAGGGCATAGAGGAAGAGGGGTAGCCATCCTTGCTGTGCACCGGAGAAGAGCATTCAATGCCCCGTGAGACCAACACCAGCGCAAGCACCAGCCCTAGTGGGGTGCACCATAGTGTGGTTCGTCTGCCAACAGGCACAGGATGCTTGTGAACAGAAGACGCCTGGAAGATAGACCAGCCCTTGCCATTATTATGCTGCTATGCTGCGGGTAGCCCAGGTGCAGGCACAGCGAAGCGGTAATTTATGACACTTGATGAGGCCCCGGCCAAGAATGAGGCTTAAGGAGAACCAGACATCAATAGCCGTGCATCAAGGTTATGTGCATACAATGCTCAGATAAGCACGGTTATCTTTCTTAGGCAAGAAGGTGATTATTAAAAGGTGAGCAGAAAGGCGTACACCACCTTGCATACAAGCCCCATGAAAGTAAGGTACGCACAGTAGTACCTGCATGTTTGCTTGAATATGCCTATATGCCAAAAAATGTGGCTACACAAGTGCCCTTTGATATGGTCTTTACTTTTTGTAAATTTGTTTTTAGTTATTTCATTTTATAATTATTTTTCCACTGATCCTGGTGGAATTTGTCGTTTTACATCATAAAAGACATCAGTTACAAACAGGATATAAACAGATAAATTAATTTGTTGTGACTATACAAGGCTTTTGTTTGTATTCTACTTTCAATTAAACAATATTACGTTGAATTAACTTACGTAAATATGCCACATAAAAACGTAAACAAATGACTTGCACAAGAAGGTGCAAGAAAATTAGAACCGCCTCTAAACGAATCTAGCTAGAAAACAAGACCTTGCATGTATGTTATACATGTACAAACATCACAGGCAGTCACATGATGCAAGTCGCCTTGAACAAGAAGGTGTACACCTTCTAGTTCAAGAAAGATAACTGTGTGTACTAAGCTTAGCGCAAAAGCCCAAACCAAATAACCACATTGCATGACGATTTACAGAAGACGTTCTTGCCCCTTAAACCTTGATGACGAGTTCTTAAGCCTAGTACATACAAGAAGATGTACACCTTGTTCATGGCAACTTCAATTGTGTGACTGTCCAAACTGTATGCATTTACTTGCATTCTAGCTCGAATTGTTTAGTGGTAGTTCTAATTTACATGCACTTGCTTGCACAAGTGGTTTATGTTTTTAATTGGCGCATTTACATACATTAATTTATCCAGATATTATTCAGGGTGTCCACAAAAATCTGTGAAAAAAAAAAATTTGATGACCTTTTAAAAATTTCAAATTTTCCCCGACAAATTTCTTTATAATCAATGAAATCCAGCCTCCTCCATACCCACAGCTGGCCTAATTCTCTCTCCACTTACTTCTTTTAACAGTTTAACTGTTTTACTTATTTGTATTCATACACTATCAATATAAAATTGCAAAAATATTATTAATATAAATGCAAGAATGCAGCAATAAAAGTAGTAAAAATGCCATAGTAAAAACAGTAAAAATGGGTGATTGCAGACTGGAGCATGAAAGTTCCCCTCAAATTACTATCACAGGGGAATTTCCATTACTTTTCCAGGATTTTAAGTTAATTCCCTGATGTTTCCTGATCATTTTCGACTTACCTGACTTTTCCCTGGTTTTCCAGAATGTAGACATCCTGTTACAGTAAAATCCCGTTGATACGCCCCTTTTATTACAACCATCCCGTTTATACAACCCTTTTTTGAGGAACTGTGAAAAATTAGGGTTGAAAAAGTTGAAAATGTAAGGAAAATCTGCTGAAAAATACATGTTCCACTTGTTAGTTATCCATGTTGCTAAGAAACACACAGCTAAAAATTTATAACACCCCTCCTGTCTGTCCAAGTCAGCCAATAACCATTCACTTCCCTTTCCCTCTTCCTCCCCTCCAGCCACATTGTGCTTGTGTATGCGCGAATCAACTGTCGTGTCTTGTCTAGTTTACTTTATGCCGCTCGCAGCTCCATCCTCTCCCAGCCATCATATTCGTTTCCGCCATGTCTGGCAATGGCCTAGGTAGATTTAGGGCGTAAAGAGGAAGGGGGGGGGGGTTGAAGAGTGAGCTGGGCCAGCTCACCCTCATTGTGTTTCCTAAGGACCTGATGATATTATGTGTTCCTGACCATATTGGTTTCTGCGAAGACTACCTATAGACTTGAATTGTGCACCTACGAGCCCCCGCCAATGAACTCGTTAGTCCTCCTCTTCTCTACTGAAGTCTTACGTACGTTAATCTTCGGATGGCCTCGGCTGTCTTCGTGCCTTCCCACCCCTTTTCCCTTCCCCTCCCGGCCGGCTAGTCCGTGCTGCTGGCACTTGCCCCTGGGCACTCTGCCTCCGCTCTTCGTCCAGCATGGTTCTACTAATCAACTCGTGGCCGACGCGGCACCCGTGTCTTCTACTATTTGTTTAGGTAAACTTCGGTTTGATTTTTAGTTTCTCTTTATCTCTCAACTTTTGCGTTTTGTATCTACTTTCAAGTATTAAATTCAGTTTTCCTTAATGTGGTGCCGTTTCGGCCGCGAGGTGTTCGACACCCCGTTTAACTTTTCAGTGTGGTACGTATTTTTGCTTTGTTAAACAGATTGTGTTTAATGCCACGTAATTTGGATCGCCTTTTGTAATTAATGATACAGTGTAATTTTTGGTTAATAAACGTGGCTTTAATTGACAGTTTGATGAGTTTACTTCAGTAATTGCTAGAGACTATTTTACCTAGTCCCAGAGTGAGATGTTACGTCACCTTGTGGATTGTTTGGTGTGGGTGTAAGAAAGTGTGTGCCTTGGCATGAGAAACTTGTTTCACGTCCTAGATTCAGAGCCGTTTGTCTTGTACAACTGTGTCGGTGGTGTGAGACACGGGCACAAGAGAAGACATGTTTCTTTTTTTCTCTCTCATTACATCACTGCAAAAAAAAAAAAAAAAGGACCAACATGACACTCAGTCCGTTATAGTAAAAAAAAATCCGGAATTACTTTAACTTAATTTTTTTCTAGCTTCACATCAGGTTGTGAGCATTAGAACTGAGCTCGGCCAATACCTACCAACTGAAGGGGGCTGAGAAGGCAAGGCAGAGCGGCGAGATGGTGGTTAAGGCCACACAGCTCTCCACTTGTCGCCACCCCCAGCCGCATTTGAGCACTGCCATGTTCTTATCTCTGGACAGAACTTCACCTTGACAACTTCCCCTGTGTTATTTATCACTCGGTACGTGAGGTATGTGAATGTGCTGTGGCATAAAAACTGCCTATGATGCAAATACAACTAGTCCTGTAACTGCTTGCGGCAAGTGGGCTAAACTTTTTGTTTATGCTCGCTCAATAGGGCAGCGATAAGAGCGACTGCAGACCAACGCGCCAAGAACCACTTTGACTCTACCAGCAGTGCAGAGAATTAAACCGGCGTGCAGTGCCATAGTTTTATGATTTTTCCTATACGCCTACAACTTTAAGCGACAAGTAAGTCAGTAATTTTATACGTAACAGCACTTTGAAAAGTACAGTATTAGTATTTTTGAAGGGTTACAAATTCGTGTTCCTAGTAAGCATACTGGATTTTAAAAAATATAGACTTTTTTAGTAATGTTTTTTTTCTTTAACAAACGCTTTTATCAGTGTCGCTTAAAATCTTGTAATGGCAAAACAATTGAACAATTCTTGCGCAATAACCAATTCACTAAGAGACTCAACGGTTTCACTGAAAGACTTTAAACTGTTGCAGTATACTTTCACGTAAATAATACAAGCTATTCTGTTGTGGCCTGAGTATGCTTCATGCGCCAGGCGAGTAGGATGTATCACGCATGCACAGCCAGCTGAAAAAAGGACGATACAAGCCAAGGCCAGCTGCCCTCTCACCCCTCTCCTATCCTACACAGCCAAACTGAGCGCGCTGCGCTTCCACATCGCCACCTGCATCACGGCACACTGAGTTTTCAACTTCAATGTCAACTACTTACTAAATCTATATAATAAAACGTAAAATAATAAGTTAACTTTTCAACAATAAATCATACCACTTTTCACAGTAAGTCAATGGAAATGGGCATGTCGCACTGTGTTATGCCATTTCTTTGTGACGTGGTTTCTTTTTAGAATATAATGTCTTTTTACAGAGGCACCTGACTACTAAAAAAATTATTTTTATTTAATTTAAAAAAATTTTTTTACACCTTGGCACCTCATTTAATTCTAAAGATATCATTTACATATTTAATTCAATTAATATTTAGTGTCTTTAGTTACTTTTTTATCAAAAGGCAATTCAACTGAAACGGTACAGAGAAAATTTTTTTTCTTGAGAACATGTTGAAAATGTCGTGTGCGGGTCGTATACGGGGGCAGGTAGTACCGTAATTACGCGCATAATTTGCGCACCCTAACATTTGCCGTCATTTAATGAATTAAAAAAAATCCGCATTATTTGCGCGGCAGGTTTTTCACGCGGCGGGAGATGAAATATGTGCGGCGCACGCTCAGTGGAATTCAGTTCCACTGCCTTCTCGTCAAAACATGTGCGCTGTCAAGCTAGACGTGCCTGGCAAGCGGACGAGGTAGTCACTGCAGTCTGCACCACTTCCTGCTTCTCCTCTCCCGCCCCTACTTGTTATCTGTTGTCTCCATCGCGTTGTCCCTTGGTAAGCTACAGAATGAAAGGTCACACTGCAGATGTACTGGTACTTGGTTAAATTCTACTACAGGTTAGAAAGATCAATGTTATAAGTTTGGCACAGGGAAAATTTCTGCCACGTGAGCGCTGGTATCGCTAGTGCACCAAACTGACCAATCACAGAGCTTTCCTGAATTTTAAGTTATATTAAGTTGATAATTTAAAACGCGAAATCTGTTTCTTTTCAGTTTAAAATTAAAGTAAATTACTAATATAATTTTAAAGTTTATTTATATTTAATTTTACTTCGGTTTCGTATTTTTCTGGTCACTTAGCGGTTGAAGCGAAACTAGTGGCAGAAATTTTCCCTGTGCCAAGCTCTCCCATAAGAAAACTTATTTTCTTTCTAACCTGTAGTAGAATTAACCTTAGTACTGGTGAGTCACTGCGCTGTTGCCAGCTCACTGCGCAGTACACAGGTGCCAGTTCTATGAGATGTGCTGCACTACAGCTTGACTAACCATCAAGCGGCGCCAGCGAGTGGAATTTTAACGTGGTTTACACAATGTTATTGGCAAATTAAACCCTAAAGAAATTACCGTATTTACCCAGGTAACACCCGCCCCCGTGTAAGACCCGCACCACACTATTTCAACATGCTCTCAAGGAAAAATTTTTTTTTACAATATTTAGTTCCAATTTAACTGCGGCTTGCATAAAACTGTAATTAAATAAAATGAAACATGAATTAAATGAAAGATGTAGACGTCTTATTATTTTATTAAGAATAAAATGATGCCCCAGACGTAAATATTGCTCAGCTCCGACGATGTGTTACTGTCTGTCAGTAAATAACAATCAAACAATGGCGAGTAGGCGGCGATCTGAACTCTGTAGACAGCAGTCTGTAACTATATAAAGAGCATGTGTAGAGGACTACTGAGTTTTTTTACCCCACAACATTTAGTGCCAATTCAATTTCCCTTTGAATATAAACGTAATTATATTAAACTAAATATTAATTGAATTAAAAATGTAGAGCCCCACGTATCAAAATTATGGTGAGCCGAACCGGCAGCACGATGAATGCTCCGCTCCGCGGCATCCTATTCGTATACTGCACTCTGTCGGTTGCAGTCTGTAACTAAACAGCGCGCTGTACAGTGGCTCATTCTGGCGGAACAACGAAACACTACTATTCCATCTAGTTGTCCGCGCTTGCACACGCCGCGCTGTGAGTGCCTAGATCCTCAGTCCTCACTCAACAGTCCGGCCGAGTCTGAAGAAGAAGGTTCTAGGTGCACGCTCGCCATTATCATTGTTTGCTCGGTTAAAACGTAAAATCCAGATGTTTATAGAATCAAACTTTACATCAGGCATAAAAGAATAATGAGCGTAATTTTACCAAATACAACAACAAATGGAGGAATGTAATAGAGGAGTAGTGTGGTTGTAATAAATCCTTTCAGGAGTTTGCAAAATATGAAAAACCCAACTTTTTAGGAATTTTCCGTGTATGACCCGCACCCCGACTTTTCGATAAGGATTTTGCGAAAAAGGTGCGGGTGGTACGTGGGTAAATACGGTAATTGGACAAAATGCGAGTAAATACGGGGATGTTTCAGTTCTTTCCCGATCATAAAATCACTCATAAAAATTTATTTTTTGAAATTCGCGCATATTTTGCGCACCCCGATTTTTCAGTTAAAATTTTTGGATAAAAATTGCGCAAATTATGCGAGTAAATACGGTACATGGGTAGGGTAGACACGGTATTGTAATGTAACTGTTATATATTTGGAAAATATTTTAATTAAATAAATAGCTGTGATAAAATCAGACATTGTAGCATACTGTACTGTAACTACAATTACGGTAGTTAAAAGAAAAAGAACCAGTGCTGTGCATGTGGGTGGCTTTCTTTCTTGCCTCTTTAACTTTAATGGACAGTAAATTGCTAGACACTCATCTCTTTTTATCTTCACACTCTTTCTTTGCTGTGGTAGAATGTGACTCTACCCTTGGCAAAAGCTGTATCACCTCTTCTACATCCCTCTCCTCTCCACGTGACCATGGATGGTTATCAATCATACACTTTGCGTGAAAACAACGAAGGCTTTGCGGAAAGGGAAGGTAAATATAAACACTGTGATAGCCTTTCATAGTTATTTTTATTCCTGCGCTTACTTCCCAACTTCAGGTGCTGAAGTTTACTGTCAAGAAATAACTGCTGAACCATGATAAGCATACATCAAAATTAATTTTATTCTTTCTTCCACAAGCCATGGATGTAAATTTCAGTCACATCAGATTGCAAAGTGCCGCACAGTTTCCATTTTCTTCAAAATATTCTTTGACTGATAATTAAACCTCACAGTGTAAAATGCATGTGTAGTTCTGGCACTCATTAATACATGTTTACTGGCAGTGTTTTGCATTGTAAAGCAGTTGGAACCAGGCTGTAGATAAGAATACAATAATTAGCATTGATGGTTACAGGATTAGGGTTAAAGGTGTGAACAGAAGGTGCATTTAAAGAGAAAGAGACAAAAAAGTGAAAGGAGTGATTGGTTAAGAATGAGAGATAAAGGAGTCATAGATAAAAGGTGCACCAAGGTTGGCAATAGGAGCAGAGAAAGTAAAAGGGAGGATCTAAGTTTTTTCCTTCACATGTCGCATGAGCAATCTGCCTTTAGACGCCATACAAAACTCTCCATTCATATAACTGCTAAATTTTCTATCTGATTTTCTCATACATATTTATTTTTGTGGTTTATCTAAGAACATGTAGTAACCCTACAAACATGCATGGTCTCACTGTGGACACTCAGACTGTTTTAAGCAAGTTCTATTCCCACCCCTTGCTTTTTTTTGTCCTTGAAAGTGACGGCCATGCTGCCTCATATAATTCAGTGCTTGTGACATCAAGGCTCTACTGTACATAGCTCTGTCACTTTAGCCAACAACTTTAAACTCGTAAATTAAAGCACACCCGTCACTAACCAATTTATGATTAACTAATGTCACTAGGGAAACATAAATCAAAAATATAAAGCATATTATATATGGTAGAATGAGGAGTATATGTAAGTTTACCATCAATCAGGTTGACAGAAAATGTAGCGGCACAGATATGCAGTCCATCTGAAATATTATACGGGTCCAATGAGGGTCGCAGCACCACTGTTAGCTCGTGGCAAACTGCAGTGAGTCGCCCGTGTACCAGCAGTCGCAGTTTGTCCCAGAAACGCAGGGGCCGGCTGGGGTCTTTTGACTCCGGCAACAGTCGCTCAATGGCTGCACACCACAATAAATGCATAGCTGATAAACAGTATAATTCCTTTCATGAACTACTAAAGGGACCAAGAAAACACTCCGAAAACTGCCGGACAAGTGAACAAATCAAAGTCAAATTTATGTTATTGTATGGATCCAAAGAAAATACATACATGCAAAATGCAGGAAACTATAAAATCTGGAGGTTTAAAAAGTGGTTTTGCTGTATTTGGCAAACACAGCTAATCCAAATAAAAAATTTTTTGGGTATTGGAGGTAAATTCTGATAAATGCTGTGCATTAATTTCTTACTTATAAATGTTTATTTATTATTCTTCAACTGCAAACACCTTTTTTCATTATGTATCTAATTTACAATATTTATGCTAAAAAATAAGTTTCACTTATTCATGTGCTATAATGTTTAAAAACACTGCCAAATCTTATCAACAAACACTCCCATTAATTTCTCAAAAAAATGATCGTTGTCTTTTATCGCCTTTATGGGATACAGAGAAGGTAATGTTAATGTACGTACATAGATCATAAAAAATATTCATTAATCAGTATTACAATGCAATGTAATATTCACTGGTAAAAAATATTGTGCTGGAGATAAAAAAGTATTATTTCCCAATATACTACATCACAGAGTCCCCACTTATAAATTTTTTAAGACTTCGTAAATTTGTCAGAATTGAATACTAATACACCCTCATTATCACAAAGTGTAAAAGGTTTGGTACCTTCATGTTTGTATCAAAGAATATTCACAAAGTTTTTCACAACTGACTGTGTTTCACTCCAGTAAAATTACTTACACTTTACAGCTATCAACATTTTTATAACTTATTTCAATAACCTCCAACGTAAACATGGTACACCCCTCTTCTTCCCACATGAATTATAAATGTTCCTCTGTATTTCATACTATGCACATTTGCAAAAACTAATTGTAGACACACAAACAAAAACACATGGAGTGTGAGCTGTATGAAACAAACACTCACCTAGGGTACACTGGGCAATAACAGGTGCCAGGCAAGGGCCCCAAGTGATATCCACACATTGGACCTCACAGTAGAGGTCGTAGTATAGCTTCAGGGTATGCATGTTCCTCAATATCAGTTCGTGTGTCCAGGGAGGCATAAGGCTCACTACCACACTTCTCTCAGCTAAAACAACACAACAGCCTACAGTAGAGAAGAGAAGACCACAATTGTGTGTAAGTGAATTCCCCATTACCTTCAAGAATTAAAATTATATGTTTCTGTCTACCACTTATAGAAGACAACCTACAGTTAAGTTTCCTTTTGATACACAGAGCAGGGTAGCTCAACTGTAACACATTGTACTCGCATTCAGAAGGACCCGGATTCATTCTTAGCTCCTGCCATCCTGATTTAGGTTACCTAAAGTTCCCCAAAATAACTTCAGGAGAGTACCGGGATGGTTCCTTAACAATCATTATAGCGGATTCCTCTCCCAGTTTCTGTTATTATAGCAAATAATGTGCTACCATTTTTAATAACTTCACTGTCAATGATAAACAAAGCCCATTAAATTTCTTCATACCTTATAATACAGAATGCTGCATCTGAGAAGCATAGCAACTCATTTATTGTGCACACAATAAATACAAAAGAACACAGTCAGTTTCACAAACAAAGCCAGAGTTATGTCTTAAACAGTATATGACAATCAAAGTACTGCTTCCACCTCCCAGATTAATTTGTGTAATGCACCATAATGAAATACGACATGACATTTCCAACCTCCTGAGGAATTTCATTTAACTATGTTATCATCACAGAGCATCTTAGGGCTGCTTTGAACATTCAAACACCTCCATCATAAACCCTTCTTCTGAAATAACAACTAAATGACCAGTGAATGTCATCAAACTAAGAGAAATACAGCATGTAAGTTATTCGGTTAGTTCTGATGGATTGGCTATTGTACTATCCTGCTGAAATCATGATCTTACCACATTCCGGTTCTGGTAATTACACTTGGGTATAAGTTGTTCACAACAAACCTTGAATTCAACCTTCGAGAAATAAAAATTCAATATCACATTAACTCTCAAAATATCTGCACTTTTTGACCACACTTCAGTGATTAAAAAATAATGGGATGCGGATACAATGCAATGAAGTGTGTATTATTTTTCTTATTAGTATTATTCACCGAGTGAATAAAGTACAAAAATGTTAACCTATCCAAACTTCATGCTGCTAGGTGCCAATGTGGTATTTACTCAGCAGCTGGCAACATAGCAACCGCAGTGATCTCACCATGTCGAATGTAAAGCATACAAGAAAGAAAAAAGGAAATGAGTCGAGATGCCGCAGTTTTGAGATATCTATCCTCCACAACTAACACGCACTGAAGGCGCAGAAAAAATCGATGATCTCCAAAACTGAACAAAAACATCGCAATGAACTGTCAGTCTTTGCATTTTTAACCACCACTATAGGTAACATTGACGCCCACCAGCAAAAACATTTTTAAAAATTCTTTATAAATAAAAAAAAAAAAAAAAAAGAACCTTACTGAATAAAAGAGATTTCAGTATCTACAGCAGCACTAAATAAAACTGCACTGCTCTACATCACAAACTTCTGCTTCTGCCAAGTTTCATCCAATGAGGGTAAACAAATAGTAAGAATTTAATATCAAAAACTTGTTACATATGAGGCCAAATAAAATCACTAACATCACAAAACAAAAGCCTAACGTCACAACTAAATTTAACTGGTAGTAAACAATTTCTTGTAAATACATAACTTTTCTAACCACACAAACTTTGTAGGTCACAGAGGCAAAGATAAGCTCATAAGTTTTCTCCGAAAAGAAAGTAGTCGAGACAGTTCCTCAAGCAGTGGTAAAGATCCACACAACAACTGTAGGTATTGCAGTTAAGTACCTGTACGAGTTGCCATCTGCTGGGCACCAATCAGAGTACCCCACACAGCTAGCCCTGTGGCTTGACACAACGGACGAGGGAAGTCCCTCAGCTTACACTGAAGAAGCTTGCAGCTAGCAGATACTGCACGGCAGCACAGCAGCGAAAATTGTAGACTTTCACTAGGCCATGGGCTACCAACACACCACCATGCTTAGTACCAGCAGCAGTCAATACACACAAGACACACACAAGACATGGTTCATTAAATTTATGTACGTTCACCACCTCAGCGACGAAGTACACAAAACATTCATATAGTCAAAATCTGATGAAGAAATATTTTAATAATGTCAACTGTCTATTACACATCAAAAATAAAACACAACACTTGTACAACTAAAAATTATTGGATAAATATTTTAACTCCTCTAATTTACAAAAAAAAAAAAAAAACATACATGACCCACATTTACCCAAGAGCAGAATTTTATTATTTTTACGCATAGCTATTTCAGAAATATTTTCATAAGACTAACATGCGCTATTCAAAGAAGGGGGGGGGGGGAAATAAAAAGAAACCTAAACCTAAATTGACATTAAAAGTTTTACCTCAAAGTTGTTATGAAATGGAAATATACAGTCAACAAATTTATGGCAAATTTGTTCACAAAAACTTTCTGGGGATTGACTCTGCATTATCACTGTCATTTCTTGTGCCATACTCTCAACTGTCAGAATTTTGTGAGATAAACAAATTATGAAGGCCAAAAAAAATGTTCTCCGAAGGTTGTGAACAAACAAAGTCTCGTCATGTCAGCACACTCGCGTCCAGAAAAGAACATGAAATACTAGCTTTTGCCACACAAAATAGTTTAATCAAAAGTGGAAAATGGGCGGCTGCTGATGTTATCAAACTTGCAACACAAACATCACAATGAAGTTTGAAGAGAGTGAAAACAGCACACAAATCACTCCCATCAATTACACTTTACACTTAAAAAGAAGAAAATGCACTAACTGTTGATTCTAATCTAGGAAAGGAAGATTATTTACATATCTGGAAGGAAGGGGAGTGCCAATATCAGAGGTACAAACATATATCCCCCATCTAATGTATTTCGCACACAAATACAGAAGATAACTCAGAAAATACAAATGTCAATGAAAATTAAACTTACTGTCCAGAACAAGACTTGCTTGATCACACGAATAATCTGAACTTTCATTTTTGATTTCGGTAAGAAAATTATACAGTGAAAGTATGTGCTGGGCCCGCACACCCTTTCTCGACTTATGTGAAGACTCGACATATGTGGTTGTTTATAAGACTCTGCTGGTTGTCAGCAATATCATCTGTGAGAATCGAGAACGGCCATGTTAGAACTTTGAAACGTCAGCCACGTGCCCTATTTGAAGAGCATGTCCGTCCCCGCCGGCCTTCGACCAGTTCAGGCGTCTTCGGACTCGTTCGTCGCTTCCCCTCCCTTCTTGCAGCGCTCTCTACCTCTTCTCCTACCTTCACCTGGCTCTCAGCCGTCCGTCTCCAAGTCAGTCTGCGTCCCGTTGCCGCCTTGGAAAGGTTGCCTTCTCCGCTCTGCTACTTCGACGCTCGATCGGCATGCACGTAATTTTGTAAGTGTTTCGTCTGTTGTATTTTGTTGGGTCGCATATTCTGGAGGTTTGCTTCCAGTTCGGTAAGTCGCGTGTTATCCCCCATTAACTTCCTTTGGTTTTCCTTTTCTTTTGTTGTGCGTGGCTGGCGGAGTGTCTATGTGGCACGATCGGTGGAGCTTTGGTAATTATATATTGAATTTCACTTTTTTTCTTTTAATTTAATTGATCAATTCTTTGTCTATTAACATATCACATTATTGTAACTTTTTATCACGCACACCTGTAACGTTCGTACAATACACGCACAGGGATAGGAGTGACCCCTGGCTATAAAAAAGACAATTTACAGACTAAAATTTTAAAAAAGTTGACTTTGTAGACCAACAAATATCTATCAAAGATACTTCGACAATCAAGCCTCGTCATCAAGAAAGACAAAAATTTTAATAATTTTTTAATAGGCTCCTATCCATGTGTCAATTATGGCCAGAAGTAACTTGCATACATTTAAAAAAAAATATTTGTCACACAATCAACGCTTTTCAAACAAGATAGAACTTCCAATTCTGGAAACTGAGAAAATTAATAACCAACATCCCATAAAAGTACCATTTTTTATAGCTGCACTAAATTAACTGCTGATCTCTAACCAGACTAGTTCTTCCTCAGATATATTATGCCTAGTGAGATACACTTCCTATTTTTAATGAATGTCGCAACAAGGACCTCAACCAGACTCACTGAGGTGTTGTCTGGAATATTCAAATGCCGACTCGTGGACCATCTGGCTGGTGCGCAAGTGCCATCTGCGGCAAATTGTGCAGCTCAGTAAGAAGACGGATGATGCACTTCGCAGGAAGCAGTCCAATGGTTAAGGCAGGTGGAAGAATCTCGAGGCAAGTGTAGCGGATCCAACTGCTGGATCCTGTGGGCTGTGGACTGCAGAGTGAGTGGGGAGTAAGGAATGGAATGCATCGGAACTTGGACCAACGTCATCGGGAACTTTCATATGCCGGGGCCAGTGGACCTAGCCCACTACTTGGTAGATCCCCTTTCAAGACTGACTGATTATTTTTAAGGGGGTAGCTACCGCACGATTGCCTCACCCCTCTACCCTGGCAATAAAAGGTTATAGTTATCTGCAAGAAGAGCAAAGATGGAGCCGCCATATCAGCTGTACTGTACAGTTTTCTGCTGCGGTCGGCGAGAAGTAGGCTAGGCCTACATCTCTGCTTTGAATATTGCTGTGCCAGGCTTGCTTGGCATGGGAATATCATTAGCAGCTCAGCAATTGGACAAACTGGCATTATTCAACTTGTCGCCACCAAAGGCGCTCAGGCTGAACTGGCAAAAATAGGCTCGCTGAGCCACCATTCTGGTTGGCTGAGGCCGATGGACAAACTCATCTCATTTCACCAGTCCCCTCATCTTTTCTATGACTCTGGCAAAAGAATGTTGAGCCGTATCTATTACTGTCCCTGGCTACCACTTAATTATGTGGATATTTTTATCCCTGCTGTGTCTATTACATAGCTTGATGCACTACACCTCTTCCTTAGAGAACCCGCAATTTAGGTGTATGAGGCCCTGCCTTGAGACATGCTCACTACCCATCCCTTCCTTCGTTTTAGTGACTAATGCCTGTCAGAGTATCCATTATACTGAGCTGGAGTACACGCTGATACGGTGTGATATGGGGGGCCATCAGGTAATAAAAACCTCAACCATAAGGTAATCTATATTATACTGTATGCTGTTTTTTAAACATAACCTGATGACATGAACAAATTTACTAAAATTATATTTCCATTGAGTTATTAAATATGAAGATTAAAAAGCTTCTGTATTCTGCAGTAATGTGGTCACTCTACAATAATAAATTGCAGTAAGCAATGAGCAAAATGTATGCATATTTTAAAAATTACTAAGTTTAAGAACAAAGAGAAATACTTGATATGAAAAAAGAGACAGAGTAGATTGATATTATAAAAATACGTAGAGACTGTTACAGACTTTTAAAAAATAAAGATACTTTTAGCTAGAAAAGAGACTCGCTCTGATGCCTGCACGCATCACATTTGTAAAACAAGATTTTGTATTTCTCTTATGGTGGGGCACTTATCCTGTGTTGTCCCTGTGTGTTTTAATGTGGGCCTGGTGTTGTTTAAGAACCCGTTTGAAGGGTGTTGTCTGAAATGGGCACAAGTCTAATGAAACAAAAATTTTCGACTTTCATGAATATTTGTTGAGTTCTTTTCAATGTTCATTTATTTTACTAATAACGTCAACTTAGTAGGAATATTTAAAAAATACTGTTACACTGTATGACCACTAATGGTAGAACACAATGTAGCTGATAACGTGTCTCTCCGAGTTAGATAAAATACACAATGAAACCATTTTCAACATTATAAAACTCTCGTTTAACTTACATTAAAGACAATCTCTCACAAAATTAGTTTTCATTTTTGTTTTGATATTGTGAAACTGAGAAACATATTTTTCGTTTCATTAAACAAAAAGGCACATTCGCACAACCCTACTTTACATGAAGAAACTGCACATTAAACATTTACATTTATGCACTGTGCATAATGGAAGAACTACTTCAATGCTGCAAGATAGGCGAGAAATTGCCAGACTCCAGTTCGTGGCAAGGCGTAGACTACTGTCAAGTGACTGGCGCTAGAAGAAGAAGAGGGGATCACTTACTGCTTGACTCCGAAGCATTAGGGTTGCTCTAGCGCATCGTGTCAGGACCCGAGTTATATTGTACAACTAAGGACACGTGCTTGAAATCTTTCATAATGCTGCAACACATTTTAAAGAAAAAAAGTAGATGTATGGTTTCAAATACAATGTTTGAGAAGTGACAAGTGCTGCGACGGGTGTACCTTAATCAACCATAAAAAGGATTTTAGCTGAGAGGGAAAAAAACTATAGGGGTTTGAATTTTTCAACACCTACAGCAGGGATGTGCCAATTTTTCTAAGAGTGAGACGCTGGAGCAAGTTACTGTAAAAATGTCTCTTTTGTGTTGCCAGTGATTTGACAGTTTGGGTGTAATTGTCAACATCGTCTACATTTTCCCATATAGCAAATAAACCAATGTACAGTAATTCTGAAATGTTAATGTGTGGGGAAAATGGGAAAATTTGGGAAAAGAAAGTAAGGGAGAGATATATAATTACATCCTACCCCAGGTTCAACTCAAGGAGGTGTTGGCGGCAGTTCCCCGTTCATGGCACGACCCTGACCTACGGAAAAAAAACTAATGCAAAAAACTTGTTGAAAATTACAATTTTACCTGTGGTGCAGTGAGAATAAAAATTCACGAGTTTTGTTATTAGAAAAATAGTCCCAACTTTAAATATATTAAACAAGACTTCACGGGGTGATGGAGTTTTGGATTGCAGTAAATAGCTTTTCAGAAAACTGCTAAAGAGGATATGATATCGTTGGAAGAAGTGTCAGTCAAGGAGAAAGATCGGCCTGGCAAAGGCTCTTAGTCCGCCAAATTGAACACCGGCAAAGACGTTAAGAAAGAGTCCATCAATCTAAAACCACTTTTTAATCTCTGAGGGGATAATTTTAACACAGCCCTTCTAGTTTTGGATGTTATCACAGAAGTTGTCTAATTGAAGGGTGCGCCGGAATAACGCTGTATGGCACATTTTTTTCCGTTGTTACGTTTTACATGGAATATCGCTGTACGAACACTCCGCGTCTAGTTATGCACGTAGTTCCTGAGAATACCAACATAAAGCACCACTACATAGTTAAAACTCCATGCATTTGAAGGTGGTTTCAAGCGAACAACACTGTATAGCACAAGCATGGCGGACAAATATGATGTTAATGTGTCAGGTTCATTACTAAAAACCATAAAGAAAGGAAGAAAGAGGAAGATAAATGTTTTGGAATGGAAGGATGTCAAGCAGAAGACGTTATGTGATGCGGGAAAGAGTACACCTCGAGGAAAGGTACATTAGTGGCAGAGAAAAGGCCCCAACCCATGTCAATAGAATAGTGCTGTATGGCACATCACTTTGTCACATATTTCCATCTGCATCATGAAATATGCACAATCCTATGATTTACATTTTACAGAAATTACCGCGCAATATGTAGACTATTTGAATGTTATGTGAACAAATTGTAAGTTATTATGTGCTGCAAAAAAAAAGGGTATTCCAGTTGTGGAATATGTGTTATGATTTACCTTACAGAAACGGGTCTGTGACGAAAATAATTGCGTGAAACCTGGTTCCAGTCAACTAGACTTGGATCAGAAGGTGAAATTATACAAACATTATCATAATTTGTCATGTGATGAAAAGTCATCATTTCTGGTGAACAGCATTCAGCTGAAAAAGCCTCAAAGGCGTAAAAATGGGAAAACGGATGCCACGTCGCGCAGATCTGCAACATACAAGTTCATGCTCAATGGAGGTGTGTCAAGAAAACATACTACATACATACATTTCAACAAAGCAGATGATAATTCAGACTCTTCAGAAAAAGTTAAAGGATGGTATTTCATTACCAAAAGACGGTCGATGAAAACATAAGACTAGGCCGCATGCAATAACCTATAATGTACGATGCTTGATTCGTGAACACATAAATAGTTTCCCAAGGCAAGAATCACATTATAGTAGACATACATCATCACAAGAGTGTCTTGAGTTCTGACCTGAACTTGTCTAAGATGTTTCGTTTGTTAAAAATAATGCATCCAGATCCAGACAAAAAAATCAGTAGAACAGTATATCAACAAGTGTTTCACACTGATTTTCCAACATTACCGTTTGGCACACCGAGGTCTGATACATGCAAATATTGTGATATATGTATCACAAGCTCATTGCTGCAGATAATGACACTGATGCTGCAACGGTAAAGTTGGAGAGTGACTTGCATCATGCCAAAGCAGAAAACTCATATTGTGCTTTAAAAAAAAGACACTGAGTTAGTTCAGGCGAACAATAAAATCATTGTACTATGTGTAGATATGCAGCAAGTTTTGTTTTGCCCCACACTTTCTCACTCCAGAATGTTTTACCAAAGGCAACTTTCGTGAAACAACTTTGCATTACATGATGCATGAAGTAATAGGGTCACTATGAATACTGTATTTGGGACGAAACAGTTGGCAAACGAGGTTCATCGGATATAGTTTCTTGTATCTTAAAGTATGTACATGACAACTTCACTATGCTCACGGAGGGGGAGGAAAGAAAGTTTATTATGCGGTCAGATCAATGTGTGGGATAGTACGAGAACTGGCGCAACATTGCACTATTTTGTTACTTGATTCAGTGCCACTATTTCTCTGAAATACACCAGAAGTTTTTGTGTTTAGGGCATAGCTTCCTGCCCTGTGATAGGGACTTTACCCTGATAGAAAAAAGAAAAAGAGTATCGCGAATGATAGTTCCTACCGAGTGGAAATATGTCATTGCTGAATATTTTGTGAACAAGCCACTCGTGATTGTGGAAATGGAGCAAGATGATTTCAGATATTTGAGTGTTATTGAATCCAGATTTTCAAAACTTCCAGAACTCAAAATTACTCAGGTAATGTGGCTAAAATTTTGTGATGACGATCGGCAAGCTGTTTGTGTTCGCAAGCATCACAACATACAACGCGCATGGGAACATTTTGATCTGTTTAAGAAAAAGAGAGGAAGGGCACCGACACAACTACCACTACCATGTGCCTATCTGAGCTACCTCGTGGATACTGTGCATGACTGACAGTGAAGAAGGAAAAGAAGAAGGATTTGATGGACATGACACTGTACATGGAACTACATCACAGGCTGTTTTATGAAGGGAACACAATATGTGAAACTTGACTGTTTTAAAACATATGTCTGGTTTGTAATGTTTATTTTTGTTCGTTTCTTATCAGTTTTAAGACTCACAGACAATGACTTTTTTCTGTGGTATTGAGGTCCTATATTAACAACAAATAATGTTTCGTGCTATTACTATTACATATCATGTGTTATACTACTTTCATGCAACACACGTTTGACTTGATTTAGAAGCAAGTTTGTTTTCTGGTTTGTTCTTTCTTACTGCACACGATAGTAACTTGTAGTCTGCAAAGTTTTCATTATAATAACAGTGATATATGTATAAAAATCACACTGATTTACCTTTTTTGTATACCATTTATTTATTTACTAGCTAATGGTACATCAAACATCTATTAACAATAATTCATAATTAGCCAGTAATCGTATCATAATGTAATCACCACTCCATTGACGTGATTTACATCAACCAAGAAGAAAACTGTTGCTTTTCTAGTGTTTTCATCTATTCAGATGTATTACATGGTGACTGGTGTTGTGGAACAATGCTGTATATGCTGTCCTATACAGCATTATTCCATTGTAAGGGTACATACATTGACCATATCTCTATAACTTTAACAGATACAGGACTAAATGTTGGTAAGTTACTATCCACAGGTATAACATACTAGAGGGTAGTAAATACGTTTTTTTTTTTATTGTAAATTATCAGCGTACACAAAAACAGGGAATACCAACTAAGTTACTGTATGTGCCATACAGCATTATTCGGGCACACCCTTCAACTACCACACACTAGTTGCCCACAACATTTGCACTCCGCCTTGCATGCAAAAGGCAACATTAAAACCTGTACAAATATGTTTTAGAATGAACTGTACGTAAAATATTGTTCATTAATTATACCATCAGTGGAACTTTGCCACATTACCAGAAAGGTGGATGCAGTTATTAACTATCCACCATCTGTGACTTTACTCAAATTACATTTATTCTTCAAAACAACTCATCAACTTTTAAATTATTGTTGTCAAACAAACGTGAAATAATTTGTGCTCTTTAAAGACTATGTCAAAGACTATAGTAGAGCATCTGAAGTCTAAAACAAGGCAATGCTGCACTACCTAACCATCAATTTATTGATGCTCCTTTTGTTTATTTTCTCTAAAAATGTATGACCCTTAATTTAAGTGAACATACATTAACAAACATTTTCAAAACTTGAAATAGAGTAATTTTAACTCCTTACCATTTATTTTATTTAACTAAAGTTAATCAATCTATTAGTTTGCAAGATGCTTATTCTCAATCATATAGCTTTTTTTCAGATTTTGCTTTACCTATTAGCCGTGTAAATACAAACTCTATTAGTATATACAATCCTGGAAGGAACTTCATCATATCATCATTGATTTATGGAATTATCACAAAGCAGAGAGATGCTGTGCTGATGAATAATAAATATATCTGATCAACTTAAAAGCTGACAGCGTATTTTATATTACCTGCTTAAATAATGAACAAAAAAACTTAGCAATTGAATATATAAAATTGTTCAATAAACACACATGGGATGAACCTATAAAAGTATTACCACTGTACAGAATTATAGCATAGAAATCAGTTTTGCTAAAGTTAATACACAGTAAGGATTCTACATTAGGGTAGTGGAAATCTGTTCATAAAAAACCGTATGGCATAACATTTTGCAGTACAGGTCCTTCAAACGATGTATGAATGAAGTTTGGAAAATTAATCACCACTGGCTATAAATTATGTTGTCAAAATAAAAAAGTGACGGATATTTGATATTAAACAATACAAAATGCCACACTGTAGACACACGATTTTCATTGTGGCAACAAACTTGAATCCCAAAAATGTGTGCTGCATTTAAAAAGAAATACTACACAGCAAAGATGAGGTTAGCAATAAAAGACACCAATGTGCCACCTAGCAGTTGCAGAAACCGACTACGCCGAAGCAAAAACCTCATAGGCAACAATTATTCCAATAAAAAGTATAATTTCCCAGCAATAAACAGCACATAAATGAGGTCATTTTTAACACTTTAGCAATTCATACATCCTCTGTAATCTCTTCTGAAAAATGATAGGGATAATGTGCATGCATAAGAGGACCTCTGTAGCGCCAATAAATAGTGAGTGAAAATCATAAATATGATGAAGCAAATAAAAAATATAAACTATACAAAGCAATTTTGGTTCCTCCGTCTTAAAACTTTGGAGAACAAAGCTAGCGAACAGTGTTAATGAAGTACCCATTATATTACATTACTGTAATTATCATCTGAACATTTTTGTGAAGTGACAACATGCAGGGTCGGAAACTGATAAAGTGTATCAATCAGATTTTTATTGCACCTCAGCCCTGAACAAATGTCTTTGCTGGGAGCTGAAAGTACATGCAGGTTTCTATTCAGCAGAAAAATTAACAGAACATACATTAGTAACACAAATCATGTCAAACTCTGTCTGCATTACCTTTTCTCATCTACCTCCTTCATTATATTGATTATGTTGGATGACCCATGTACTGATGGGTCAGCTAACAGCATCAACTTCAAGTCACTGATGTAACAGCTACAGATAGCACTCCTGGTCAAACTGGTTTTCATCTGTCTGGAGCGCCTAATGTAAACCTCTGCATTTTTCCGACCCAGTTCGTAAAACAGATTTTCCACCTGTGAAACTGATAGAGCATAACCTGCTGCACGCATATTCATGATCTTCGTCTCCAGCAACTTGGAGCGCTTAAAACGCTCTTCTTGTTCATCCTTCATGAGCAAATAGTTATCGAGCAGGTGCATCTCAAAAGGGTCTTCAGAAAGTTGCCACACAAAGTGTTTTATCTGAAGCACAAGACACATGCACTACTTGCCAAAATATTAAACAAGACAATGATAGCTGGATGAAGCAGTCACAAAAATGCAATAAGCTACTTCGCACACATGCCCCATTTCAAAAGATTTTTTTTAATCTTAATAAATAAGCTACCAGATGCTATTCAAGGCAACAAGATAGCTGGTCAAGTCGGAGAAAGAATTTTTGACCATGGCAACTACAAAGCTGCATAATTCACCACAATATAATTCTGTATGTTTTCGGCAGCACCTTAGCCATTAAAATGTACCAGTTCGTAGGTGCAGTATACAGTAATACAAATAATATGGTCAATCACATGAACGTCACAACAGATTGAAGTACACATTTGCTCCAATCCGTAATTTACAAAAAATAACCCACGCATTAAAGGACACAACCTGGCCTGATCACATAGAAATTGCCAGATGACAGAAAAAATGTATTCCTTTCCCTGCTCCACAGCTTTATTTCAGTAAGCTTGTCCACCCCCCCCCCCCCCCAATATTTTATGACATTAGTCAACATACACAACCGAAAAGGTGCTTTAAACCCAAAATAAAGGGAATGCTTAAGGTAGATTTTATGTGAAAGAGGGAGTAGCTTGCAGATTCAAGAACTGCAATGTTGCCATAAGTCGTGTCAAATATATTTGGCATGCCAGGCAGCCATTTATTAATGAATTAACAGAGTTTTAGCAAACCAATACTTTGAGTAGTGATGCTGGACAATGTGCAACACATTGAACTATGTCAGCAGTAAATTAATGTTTGTACCACTGGGAAAAAAATCTTACCAGTGTTAGAGTTTCCCGACAAAAGTGACATGTAGATGTACACAAAAACCAATGCATTATGTGATCTGCCAAAACACAAAGTACAGTACCTGCACAAAAGACAGAAGGAAATGTTGCACCATGAAGGGTTCCTAGGGTCACGCAGGTTATTGATTGAGTGGAAGATGTTTGTGAACCCCTCAATGCCTGATCATGCAGCTGTTCGCAAGGCACTGGTTGGTAGCCAAAAGCACCAGAAATGCTACTATGATAAAAAACGCTAATAGTCAAGAAGAAAAACCAATGTCGGGGGCAGTGAGGGTACAAACATAAAAAGGGTGGAATCAGGGTGTTACAATTCTCAGACATCAAGTATTTTCTCAAATCTGGATGGACCTGCTGAGGCTTACTGGGACAGCCCATAGAAATGGTTTGAGACAAATTTTAAAGTTCAGCATCTTTATTAGTATGCTCCCGTATCTCTAACAACTTGGCATCTGTTATCCTAGCAGACAGAACCACAGAATACACCTGTAACTCAACATCTTTTTCGAAACTTGTACTTTCTGTTGAGTTTGGACCAGATTGACATGCACGAGATAAGGTATCTGGTATAAACATTTGTGAACCTGGCTTGTACTCAACATTTAAAGTATACTGTTGCAACTGAAGTCACATTCATTGTAGTCTAGCTGGGCAGTCTACCAAATGTTTTTTTAAGAATGGTTACCAGTGACTTGCTCGCTTTACATATATAAAATGATTAAAATGTTCTGCTCTAAAAACTATCACAAGAATTTCTTTCTCTATCTGGGAATAAAAACTAATAACTCCTCACTGGCCATTAACATTTTTATCAATACGTACCACATTTGCATACCATTCCATAATTTTAACATTAGGCATTTTGATGACCTATGATTGTTGTTCAGTGATGGTGAGAGACTTTGAACCACATGCAATGGGATGACCATCCTGAAATAAAACTGAACCCAACCCACTTTGAGATACATCAACTGACAAAAACAAAAAATCTAAGCAAAAACAGTCACAGCTCCCTCATCCAGTCCCTGACCACCAATGCCATAAGGTAGGAACTGATGTTTTCTTTTTAAAATGATAAGTCATATTTACTGGTTGTGGATTATTATTATTCCAAGTGGATTGAACTGACGAAACTTAAAAGGCAAACCAGTAGTTTCATCATCAAATACTTAAAAAACTTGTTTGCTAGGTGTTACATTCTTACCATCATGTCAACCACGTGAACTACTTTGTGAGTATAGCACACATTTCCTGCGAGATATTCATACACTAACTTTGCCAACTTAACAACTACACAACTACCCACTATACTAACACTGGAACAATGCACAGTTCCCTCCCTTTTAAAATGTTACGTAGTCCTGGAGCTTAATCAGTTGCCGACTGCCTGGCAGAGCCTCCATGACCTGCTGATGTCATCCACGGTCATGCTGCGAAACCTCTGAAAGGTGAAGTGTCTCTGGAACCCACTGGACTGTGTTGCTCTGCCAGTGCTGGTGGCTCAGTGGGCGAGGTATCTCTGGAGTTCACTGGACTGAGCTGTTCTGTCACTGCTGGTGGCTCGCCAAGTGAGCTGAATTGCTGGGCTCGCTGCCCGCAACCACTGGCCACTGTTGTAAGGTATTTGGCCAATTTTCACTCATCCCACCATTCCTAATAAAATAAAACCTGTTGACAGTAATTTTGTGACGTAGTTTGGAGTAGGTTTGTTTATTTATTTTATTGAAAAGGGCCGGCGTCAGCATTGACATTATGATCCCAGGGTGCTTCACGAGTATTCTGTTTATGGTTGCAAACACAGTTTTGAAGGTAGTTTGTCTTGGTCGCTCAGTTGAGTTTCAAGAACCCGGCCTACGATGTTTGAAAGTATGATATGTTTCTGCCAGCAATAATAAGTGATGTTTTTTTTAATACTTCTAAAGCATACAGAGGACCAAAATAGAACACTTGACAGGGCTTGAACAAGGACATAGATTTTGTTAAATTGTAGTTTAGAAGTTGTATAATTATTAGCTATTTGTTTCAATGGTCCGCAGCGTTTTTTTTATTATTTATTTTCACAAGAATTTTAAGAATGACAACATTTGCGATGTGCTCATTGAGTCTATTAATTTCCTTTATGAAATAATTGAATGTATTTAATTTCAGAATTACAGGGCATGCTGCATAGTCGTTGTTGATAATATTTATATGTCCGTATGTGTTTTGTTTGGCTAATTTTATAATTTGTGATTCAAAATTAATATTATATTCACTAAATGTATACGCCCGTAAGAGCGCTGGGCTGCAAATTTCGGAATATGTCACGTGTGTCCGCCATTTTGTGTGACGTATTTCCGCTACCGGGAGGATGTAGTCCTTGCAGAGGTGAGAGATTCTTCTTCTTAGTGTTGGAGATGGCCTAGAAAATGGACGTGTTTTGACGGCCGCGCGATGTAAGATGTATCGCCTAGCATCTATATAGTGTGCGTGATTTTCAGAGGCTAAAACTCACGCATAGTTGAGACAATGAGTAATAATCTGCAGAGAACAGTATTTTGGTCGGATTGGCGCGTTGGTTAAATAAGTTACCGGGAATTCAATTTTTATAGGCCGAGCCCATCGAACTTTATTTCTGTGAACACGTGGAGTGTTGTTACTTGTATGATTGGCAAATAAAACGCAGTTTTCACCCTCAAATTGAGCTCTGAGTTATTCGCTTAGCATTACTGATTGTGCAGTTATTTCTTTCTCTCACCGAACCGCCCACGAACCGAGAAGAGAGTTGCTCTACCGCCGAGTGTGTGGAAGGATGCGGGCCGAGGCTAATACACGGAGAAGCAGTAGCGCGGGACAAAGGCCCGCTACATTATTTGGCGCCATAGCGAGGAGCCCGGTGCGGGTTTGCAGCGCCGGGAGAGAAATGAACTGTGATGGCCACGTGTGAAAAGACGTACGACGACCACGTGGGAACTAACCAGCGTGCTCTGTTACAGAAAGGGGCACGTGAGAAGAGGAGAGAGGACGTCGACGGCGACCCGCCAGGCAGGAGATAATAAGTGGCGTGAAAAAACAAAAAATAGGTCGGGCAACTGGGCGACAAGAGTGTGTTGCAGGCAATCATTTATTGTATGTCCGAGGTACGGCAAATGTTTATTCTTGTACGTATATATTAGTTTGTTGAATTTTAAAACAACAGTTTATTGTAATTTCTTTCGTCAGTATTATGATGACATGTAACGCACATGAAATATGTATTGGATATTATATATTATAATTCAGTCAATTTATCAGGGGATAATAACATGAACACTAGTATATCATAAAGAGAGTGTTTGCCAAACCATCCATTAATTTTTTTTTCTTCTCTTTAACCTATTTGTAGGCAATTTCTTAATGGGTAATTGTACAACTTTTGTGGCTGTATACTGGTAATATTTCTAGGTCCTATTCAATCTAGGCCTACTAAGTTATAGGGAATGTTAAATAATCTAGGCCGACTGCCTTTTGTTTCATAATTGTGAGTGTTGTTAAGCATGTCAAATTTATCAATGTTTTCTTAACATGCATAGAACATTACAGTCAGTACAAGTAAACGACCGTTAATGTAATTTTAAAAAAAAAGAGTTTTTACACAGTAATAGAAGATTTATGGCATAAATTATCTCACTCTCATGTTAGGCCATACATCACTGTACTTTGAAAGAAAGCATAACATTCTACATGCCGAGAAGTCTGTGTGTTTCCTTGTGGAGCAGGTGGTACATGTAATTTGGGTTATTCTTAGAGGTGCTGCTCACATGTACTGTGTGGTTACCTGGGTATATGATAGCAGAGCATGAAAAAAAGGGGAGAGAATATACTGTATTGAATTTAGTGTAAAGTGGGCCCTGTGTAGGATATGGAGGATACAGGAGAAGGAATGGTGTTAGGGGAGGGATTTGAAGATGTTGAAAACATTGAGGGGCACGGCACCCTGGGAAATAAGTGGTGATGAAGGGTCATGAGCAGAAGGGGAATCTGTAAGTGGTAGCGACTGTGGGGACCGCTGGGAAGGGGGTATACAGCAAATAACACCCAATCAGTTAAACTTAAGTGCTATCGCACAAATGATACGGGTAGCTACTGCAGAGTTGAAAGAAAGCCAGAGGGAAATGGGGAGAAAGATAGAGCGATGCCAGAGAGGGTTGGAGAACAGAATGAAGGAGACGGTAGCGAGGTTGCAGGTGGAAATGCAGAGGGAACAGGAAGAGAGGTTGCGAGCAGTAACAACGGAGCTACGTAAGGAACGAGGGGAAGAATTGAAGGCAGTTAAGGAAGAGATCGTGCAGGTGAGACAGGCAGTTGAGAATGGGAAAGCTGTGATAGAGGAAACCGTGTCTCGTTTGGGAAGCGAGCAGGAAATAGAAAGGGAAAAGATAAATGGTGAGTTGGCAGCACAGGGGACGGCCGTAGGGCACATACGTGATCGCGCGGTAGCAGTAGAAAACGTGGTGGTGCAATGCAAGGGTAAAATTAACATGCAGGAACAAGAAGTAAAGGCACTCAGAATACAGGTAAGAGAACTTGAGAGCAAGATAGGCCAACGTAGCTGCGGTGACGAGACTTATAAATATGATCCAGGTAAGGCAGTGATGCGGATAAGTCGAAACTACCGGGAACAGGATATTCCCAAGTTTCGCGGGACTGAGGAGGAACACCCATGCCAGCACTTATTGAAGATGAGTGAGTTCTTTGGGATATACGAATGAAGTGAGGTAGAGAAGACCCTGATAGCTAAACGTTCAGTGGCAGGGCGATGCGTGAACTGGCTGGCAATGCGTGACCTGGAAATTCAGAGTTTCCCAGAATTTGAAAAGCAGTTTTTAGGGGAATATTGGAGTGCACGTGCACAGGGAAAGGACACGGCTGCGTTATATCAGGGGGCCTGCAGAGTGGGGGGTCTGGAGGAGCATCTGGTCAAAATCACAGAGCGGTCCAGTCACTATGACCAGCCGCTTAGTAAAACTGACATTATTACACTGGTGTACTCCCACACTCCATATGATGTGCGGCGGACGTTGGTTGGAAAGGAATTTAAGACTATATTGCAACTTAGGGACATATTGAGAGAATTAGACCAATTGGGAGAAGCTGAGCGAGGGGCAGATAGATACCTGGCACGAGGTCAATATGGACGCGCCGAGGAATGGGCTGTGGACAGAGGGCAGGGGGGTCATGGACGTGTCCAACAAGAGGATGGCCTGGCAGGGGCAGGTCGTGGTCAGTGGCATGCAGGCAGTAACCGATTTGGGGGGTACCGCAGGTATGGCCAAGGGGAAAACAACCAGGTGGTTAGGCACAGCAACCACGAGGATGGTGCAGAACAACGCCCACAACAGCAGAATGATAACAATGGTGCACGCCATCTGCAACAGCAGACTGACATGAGGCAGGAACACCAAAACGGGGGTTGGAGGCAACGTCCGCCACAAAGTAATGTCAGGCAGGACGGACTGGCTAACGACGATTTCATGCGGCAGCCGCGGCATCTGGGCGGTGAGAACATTAGGCAAGGCGAGCAGCCGGGAAATGGCCGCGGTCGCGCCGCTTAGGTGGTAGGGAAGGCGTGACCGATGGCAGTGGGCAGGGACAGGTGGCTACCACCATGATACAAGATGACAGGGAATTTCTGCTTGGGGAAGATGAATCAAAGGCCGAGCTGGTGAGTGTGCCGGAATTATGTGGCAACATCGCAGGTAAAAGGGTGGATGTTCTTTTCGACTCTGGGTCAGAGATCTGTGCAGTGTCCCAGCAGCTGCATGAGGCGATGCAAGGGGAGAGAATAAGGTTCCCTACGCTCCCAGTACCACAGGTAACGATTGTTTGTGCTACAAAAGGTCATGGACGGAAAGTTAACAAACAGGTTTTCTTAGAAATTGATTTCGATGGTCGAAAGTTTGGTGTTGTTTGTTTAGTCGTTCCTCAGTTAACAAGGGAGTTGATCATCGGGGTTGACTTTATGCAGGCGGAGGATGTCGTCATAGATTTTACGAGTGGGATAATACATATTGGTGGCATGAAGCTACCCATGTTACGAAAAGCGGCAAAATGGCAGGGTGCACAGGAGTCGTCACGTGTTGACCTGGCCAGCGAGGCAGAAATGGGCGACGCTGTAGGCATGTTGGCGTGGGTCAACACCAAAGAGGTTGCAGTCAATCGTATCCAGGTGAATAGAGGTGACGAGTGGGAGAAAGAAGTGGAGGACGTGTTGTCGGAGTGTCAGACTGTCGTGGAGGGAGAGAAGGAAAGTTTGAGAGATTTGTTGGTTAGGCATCGTGATGTGTTCTCCAGACAGCCGGGACGTACAAATCAGTACGAGGCCCGTATCCCAGTCAGTGATAGCACCCCATTTAAGCAGCGGACATACCCAATCCCATGGTCATGCCGCGAAGAAGTAGATGAGCAGATTGAAGAGATAGTGGCCGGCGGTATCATTGAGCGCGGGAATTCCCCATTCGTCAACCCGCTCGTCTGTGTGTGGGAAAGGGACGGCTCAATACGTGTTTGTATCGACGCCCGTGCCATAAACAGCCGTATAATACCAGATCGGTAGTTGCCGGTGGAACCGAATAATCTGTTTGCGATGTTCCATGGGGCATATTAGCACATCTGATTTTTGTAAGGGTTTCTGGCAGGTGCCACTCCACCCGGCTGACAGGAAATATACGGCTTTCCTCTACAAAGGTCGGAGTTACCAATTTTGTGTACTTCCCTTTGGTCTGACCAACAGTGTCGGTGAATTCTGTCGTGCTGTTGATGTGTCTTTGGGCCCTGAGTTGAGTGCAGTAGTACATACTTATGTGGACGACCTGTTGGTGGTGAGTGGCAGTTTTGAAGAGCACTTGGACATTTTGACCAGGCTGTTCGTGCAGCTGAAAGCGGTAGGGTTGACGTTGAATCTAAGTAAATCCCTATTTTTGCGGAACGAGGTAAAATTCCTTGGGTTTGTCCTCGACGCAGTAGGTATAAGGCCTGACCCGGCCAAGGTTGAGTTGATACACAGGTTCCCGGTGCCTAGGAATGTTAAAGAGCTACGGAGTTTCCTTGGTGTATGCAACTTTTACCGACGATATGCCGAACGCTTCGCGACAGAAATTGCCCCCTTGTTGAGACTTTTGAAAAAGGGAACGTCGTGGGATTGGACGATGGAGTGCCAGGACAGTTTCACGACAGCAAAGTCACTGTTTACTAGCGAGTGTGTTGTCGTCCACCCTGATTTTGGTAGAAAGTTCTTCATGTATGCTGACGCATCAGGCTATGGCCTGGGGGTCAAGTTGGTTCAAAGAAGGGAGGACTGCGAAGAAGAACTAGTAGCTTTCTCCAGCCGCTCCCTAACAGCGGCAGAGCGTGCATATACAGTCACGGAACGTGAATGTTTGGCCGTGGTGTGGGGCCTTAACAAATGGCGAAACATTCTGTTGGGACACAAAGTGACAGTGTTATCTGATCACCATAGCCTCGCATTTTTGCAGTCGTGTCGATTGATGGGTAGCAGGCTAACACGTTGGTGTTTAGCTTTGCAGGAATTTGAATTCGACATGCAGTATGTAACAGGCCGCGCCAATGCTGACGCTGACCTTTTAAGCCGGACGATCATGGCAGGCAGCGAGGTTACGTTGGAGGATAAACCGAGGACTGGGCCGATTGTGGCCAGAGTTGTGGTGGAAAGGGACGTAGCTCTGGTTAATCGGTTTCAGGGGATTGCGGCTGCGCAGAGGGCTGACGACGTTTGGCAAAGCATTTTGAGTGTTTTGGAAGACCCGGAAGGGGACGTAACTGATTCTGCCACCAGTAAGGTCTTAAGTTGGTACTGCATTAGTAATGACATTCTTTTTCAAAAGGCTGGACTAGGAGAGGAGGGGTGGCGAGTGTGTGTGCCTAGGGCATGGATTCGGGATTTGGTTATGCACGTGCACCGATCCACCGGGCACTTCGGAGAAAAGAAGACTTTGTGGCTATTACAATCTAGCTACTATTGGAGTGGTATGTCTCGGTGTGTGCGTAAGTTTGTCAGCTGCTGCGAGTTGTGCCAGCGTGTCAAATTCCCAAATCGTAATTGGGAGGGCCCATGGCAGGCCGAGGGACCTTTAGATCTGGTCGCCGTAGATTTATATGGACCGTTGCCTAAGTCGAGGGGCGGTGTTTGCCATCTGTTGGTTGCGCTTGACGTGTTTACTAAGCTGGTCAGATGCTACACCCTGAAGAAGGCTACGGCGACAGCCTGTGTGAACAGGATGTTGAACGACCATTTTCCGCAGTTCGGTAAGCCCAGGCGTGTCCTAAGCGACCACGGTATGCAATTCACGGCGGACGTATGGCGCTGGGAGATGCTATGGGCAGGGGTAGACGTGGTCTACTCGTCAGTAAGACACCCACAAGGCAATCCGGTGGAACGCTGCATACGCGAGATTGGTCGTTTGCTGTGTACGTACTGCCACAAGAAGCACAGCAGCTGGGCGGAGGCCATTCCACTGGTCAACGAGTTCCTCAACATGCATGTGCATAGCAGCACGGGGTTCGCCCCCATATAGTTGACAGATGGAAGGGTCCTGAGAGAACCGTTGGCCGCCAGTTTAGAGTTCCCGCTTGGAACGACCCCAACGAAGGAGGAGAGGCTGGAGAGAGTAAGGAATAAGTTGAAGGCAGAGGCGGAGAGAAGGAGTAGGCGACAGGCTCTGACGCGGGCGAACTTTAGAGTAGGCGATAAGGTTTTGCTGCGGGTTGCGGAACGCAGCCAGTTTGTCAGTAAGGAGACGAAAAAACTGTTTCTGTTGTATGATGGACCCTTTATAGTTTCTAGGTCAGTCGGACCTAACGTCTGGGAGTTGGCCCAGATCACGGATGAGGGGGTGATAAAGGGTGTCTATAATTCTTATTTATTAAGACCATTTAAGTGTAGGGATGCAGAGTTGGGTGTGGCCCGAGAAGTGTGAAGGGTGGTAAACCTTGCTAACAATTGTGGTTTGTATTTATCAGTATGGGTAATGTGCAGCTTTGATATCAATTGGTAATTTTAATGGATGTACTTTGTAATTTTCCAGCACATAAATGTTTGCGATTTGTGGCAGGCTGATTGTGAGAACCTATAGGATTCTAGTGTCTGTATGTTGATGACATTGAGATGGGCCATAGATGGTGGTTTGAAATGTTTATTTTTGTATATATGTGCATATGTTCCTAATTGGAGGAAAATGTGATTTCATTTTCTTCTTCTTCTTCTTCTTCTTCTTCTTCTTCTTCTTCTTCTTCTTCTTCTTCTTGAGTGAGCCATGCCTTGGACTACGATGAGCATCCAGGGACGAACCTAAGAACCGGTCCATACAGAATTGGATGCAGGCTTTTAAGTTCAATGCTGACATCACTGGCGGGAATATAACTTTATCATCATCAAAAAAAAAAAGTAAGGTTTGCCAAGTTTTGTTTTGTCAAACCTTCCTGGGGGGTATTTGGCCAATTTTCACCCATCCCACCATTCCTAATAATATAAAACCTATTGACAGTAATTTTGTGACGTAGTTTGGAGTAGGTCTGTTTATTTATTTTATTGAAAAGGGCCGGCGTCAGCATTGACATTAGGATCCCAGGGTGCTTCACGAGTATTCTGTTTATGGTTGCAACACAGTTTTGAAGGTAGTTTGTCTTGGTCGCTCAGTTGAGTTTCAAGAACCCGGCCTACGATGTTTGAAAGTATGATATGTTTCTGCCAGCAATAATAAGTGATGTTTTTTTTAATACTTCTAAAGCATACAGAGGACCAAAATAGAACACTTGACAGGGCTTGAACAAGGACATAGATTTTGTTAAATTGTAGTTTAGAAGTTGTATAATTATTAGCTATTTGTTTCGATGGTCCGCAGCGTTTTTTTTTATTATTTATTTTCACAAGAATTTTAAGAATGACAACATTTGCAATGTGCTCATTGAGTCCATTAATTTCCTTTATGAAATAATTGAATGTATTTAATTTCAGAATTACAGGGCATGCCGCATAGTCGTTATTGATAGTATTTATATGTCCGTATGTGTTTTGTTTGGCTAATTTTATATTTTGTGATTCAAAATTAATATTATATTCACTAAATGTATACGCCCGTAAGAGCGCTGGGCTGCAAATTTCGGAATATGTCACGTGTGTCCGCCATTTTGTGTGACGTATTTCCGCTACCGGGAGGATGTAGTCCTTGCAGAGGTGAGAGATTCTTCTTCTTAGTGTTGGAGATGGCCTAGAAAATGGACGTGTTTTGACGGCCGCGCGATGTAAGATGTATCGCCCAGCATCTATATAGTGTGCGTGATTTTCAGAGGCTAAAACTCACGCATAGTTGATACAATGAATAATAATCTGCAGAGAACAGTATTTTGGTCGGATTGGCGCGTTGGTTAAATAAGTTACCGGGAATTCAATTTTTATAGGCCGACCCCATCGAACTTTATTTCTGTGAACACGTGGAGTGTTGTTACTTGTATGATTGGCGAATAAAACGCAGTTTTCACCCTCAAATTGAGCTCCTCTGAGTTATTCGCTTAGCATTACTGATTGTGCAGTTATTTCTTTCTCTCACCGAACCGCCCACGAACCGAGAAGAGAGTTGCTCTACCGCCGAGTGTGTGGAAGGGTGCGGGCCGAGGCTAATACACGGAGAAGCAGTAGCACGGAACAAAGGCCCGCTACACTGTCCCTCCATCCCTCCACCTCTAGTGGGCATTGTTCCACCGTGTGACTGGTCCTCATCCCGATGCGCATAGGGCCCTGGAGTCCTGATGTCCCTGTGGTCTCCCGCTGTTCTTTCTGCCCTGCTGGTGGTGTCTTATGACAGCGCAGTTGATCTACATGTCTTCTGTGATGCCGACCATGTTCATCTGTCACTGTAAATATCCGCTCAACCTCCATGCCCGCGACACACCCCGGCAACTACCTGTGTCCCGCTGCATAGTTCTAGATTCATACTGCATCTCCTGGTTGAAACTGCCTACTTTTTAGAATTACACTGACCTTTGTTCCTTTCTGTTCATCTTGCCATGATGATGGATGAAGTTTGGTAAACGCTGTTTGCAACGGCCTGTTCACCTACGATTCCGCGGGTGCTTTTGCTGTTTCTGTACTGGGGGATACTCGCAGCGACAACAAGATACGTGCCAAACGTGTTTTCCAATCGTCCTGTGTAATTTTACAAAGCTTCTGCTTTACCGTCTGAACCATTTGCTCTGCTAGGCTATTACTTGCAGGATGGTACGGAGGAGAAAACAATATTTGTACGCCATTTCTCTTTAAAAACGCTTGCAGTTCTTGCGAGCGAAAAGCGTCTCAGTTATCAGCAACCAATACATCTGGGAGCCCATGGCAGCTGAACATATCACGCAACTCCTGCACTACCACACTGACAGACATGTTGGTGACCTGTCCCACCTCGGGCCACTTCGAGAAGGCATCTACCAAAATCAAAAAGGTCATCATTCCTTGAATGGGGCCTGCAAAATCAATATGCACCCTTCCCCAAGACTTCTCTGATGTCGGCCACGCGCCCTTAACTCTAAAACGAATTGTTTCCACATCTTTGGCATTTGTCACACCTCTCCACTGCCTCCTCAATTTGCGAATCATGTTTTGGCCACCAACAATTACTTCTCGCTACCGCCTTCATGCGTACAACCCCATATCATGGTTGGCGTGGAGTATGGCCATCATATCTGCACATAACTTAAGGGGTACTACTACCCTGTTTCCCCATAGCAGACAATCCTTGTGAATCGATAGCCCCTCCTGCGTTACATAGAAGGGCTGCAAGTCCTGTGTGCACTTTGCCGGCCATCCATGCTTGACAAACTGTACTACCCTGGATAAGCAGGGTCTGTGATAGTTTCCTTCGCCATCTTCAACGAATCCATCAGTAGCTTGGCGACTCTTGCAGCATCAGTATTCGAGAGAACCCCTCTAGCATCAGCACTTCTGTGGGGTCAGGCAACTTTGCCTCCAGGCTCTGGACAGGCAACCAACCTACTCAGTGCATCTGCATGGCTTATCTGAAACCCTGGCCGGTATTCCAGTTCATAGTTGAACCTGGACAAAAGTAAACTCCACCGCAATAACCTTGGGGATAGTGTCTCTGGAATTGCTTTCCATGAGTGCAACAAACGCAGCAATGGCTTGTGGTCTGTCACTATCTTAAAGAATCTGCCCAGAAGGTATTGCTTGAACTTGGTAATGCTGAAAATGATAGCCAAAGCCTCCTTGTTGAGCTGAGTGTAGTTACGTTCACTCTTCTCAAATGTTCTGGATGCAAACACAATGGGTGCCTCCGTACCATCATCAAGTTCGTGTGCCAACACTGCTCCAACCCCATGGTCGGAGGTATCACATGTCAAAATGAGAGGCTTATTCAGGTCGTAATGCACTAACACTTGGTCGGACTGCAACAACTGTTTGGCCCTCTCGAAAGGTAACGAATGTGCATCTGTCCATCCCCAACTCACAGCTGCATCCAGTAACCGATGCAAAGGTTCAAGGGTTTCAGCTCTATCTTTAAGAAATCTGTCATAGAAATTTAACAACCCCAAAAACGCCTGAAGCTCTTTTTTTATTTCTCGGCACCTATGTTTCATGTATGGCTTCAACTTTGTTTGACAATGGGTGAATACCTTCGCCATTCACTTTATAACCTAAGAAGGTAACTTCACTTACTGCAAACTGGCACTTTGCTATTTTTAGCACTAGCCCTTCATTTTGCAGCCCCTTAAACACTTCAACCCGCACCCTCAGTTGTTGCTCACTGCTACCACAAACCAAAATATTATCTAATAATACCACAGTCCCCGAAACTCCAGCCAACAAGGTTTCCATTAGACGCTGGACAATCGCTGGGGCACTGCTGACCCCAAAAGGCAATCGCCTTACTTTAAAAAGACCCTTCGTTGTGTTGACTGTTAATAATTCTGCAGTTGCCTCATCTACTGATACCAGCAAGTAGGCCTCTTCTAGATCCAGTTTGGTTAACCACTGCGCACCGTCCAACACTGCGAAGGCTTCACTAACAGTAGGTAATGGGTAAACTTCTGTGAGGGCTACCGTATTTACTGTGGCTTTATAGTCCCCACAAAGCCTCACTGATCCATCCCGCTTAAGTAGGGGTACCAATGGTGGTGTCCATCTGGAGAATGATACCGGTTCATACACTCCTCGTTTCACAAGCCTATCAATTTGACACTGGACTTTTTCCCTCAGAGCAAAAGCTACAGGCCGACTCCTGAAAATCGGTTCACTACCGGCTGTATGGCTAGTGACACTTCCGGTCCGACATAGGTTCCCAGTTCATCCATCCTGAACAGCAAGGGGAATTGGTCCACTAGCACACTTACAAACTAGTCATGATCATTGGCACTCACACTATTAACACCTACTAGTCTCATACCTAATGGACCTAACCAAGTACACTCCAACAAGCTGGGTCCCATGCCTCTAACCACTAACAGTTCCAGCGCCACACATTTCCTACCATTGAACTGCACTTCCACCTGACCTGTTTAGTGTCCAACACTTCCAAAAATTCTTCCGACCATGTGCATAGTACTAAATTGCCTTCCAGCAATGGCGGCCCTTCTGGCCACAATTCCTTAAATGTTTGCCAGCTAATAATGGTGTTCCCTGCTCCTATGTCAACTTCCATGGTAATTGGCTTCCCGTCCAACCTAACCACCACATATAGGGGCCCACTTCTAATTTTATCCCTCACATTGTACAATGAATATTCACCCTCCTCCTGATCAACCTTCTCCCCATGCACATGTTGTACTTCATGTACTAGTCTACTCAATTCATCCTTTCCTGATGTTCGACTGAACCTGCCCTTTTTCTTAGTTAAAAAAGTGCTTGTTCTATGTGTCCCCGGTTGCCACAAAACCTACAAATCATCGTAGGATGCTGACACCCATCTGCCGGATGGTTCCCAGTACAGCGCCAGCATTCCCGGGATTGGGAAGCTTGTGTCTCCTTCCGAACCTTACCCTCTGCCATGCCCCTAGCTCCCGAACTAGAGCTTAATTTCATCACTTCACCAGATGTTTCTGATATGTCATTTCCCCGCAACTCAACCAAATTTTATCCTGTGGCTTCCGCCGCTGTCGCTATATCAACAGCATCTTTAAAAGTCAGTTTCTCTTTGACTAACTACGCCTGTTGCACAGCACAGTCTCTAACCCCACACACCAACCGATCACGCAACATCCGTTCTAAGTTTGGAAAGTTACGGTTCACACTATACCTGCGGAGTTTCGCAACATAAACAACAATTGACACACCATCCTATTGATCACGTTTATGGAATTAGAACGTTTCCATAATCTCACTTGCCTTAGGTTCAAATGTTCTTTGAGCTTGCCGAGGACCTCTTCAAGTGATACTTCATCCATAGACTTAGGTGCTAATAACAATGTCAATAAACTGTAAATTCCCGCACCACAAACTGTGAAAAATACCGCCCGTTTCGTGTTGCCATCATTAATGCTGTTAGCTACAAAATAAAACTGCAATCTTTCACGGTATCCTTTCCACGACTCCCGCCACGGAGAAAATTCGCCGATGGCCCCAATTAAGGACATTTTCGCTGGATTACATTTATCTCGTCGCCAATATTACAATCTTACCATCATGTCAATCACGTGAACTACCTCGTGAGTATTGCACGCACTTCCGACGAGATGTTCACAGAGATATTCACACACTAACTTTACCAACTTAAGTACACAACTACCCACTACACTAACACTGGAACAATTCATAATACACAACACTACGTTTGGTATTCTAGATGTCGTCATGTCAGATGGTGGTAGTAATTTACTTCAGTATAGTTCCAAAAGTTTGCGAGGGATTGGATTTCCCAAAAGAAATAATATGGCAGCAGTAATCAAGCCTATCATAAAGGTTCTCCACAAATCATAACATCTTACAATGTCTTGTTGTTACTTACTTTCTTACCTTGAAAAAAAAAAAAATTACACTCCCCTGTAACACAACTTAATTTTTCATGTGAATGTGAATACATGCAAAAGGCACTACTTACACCAAGCCACATTTAGTCCTCACTACCCGCAATCAAATGGGATGTCTGAGTGCTACATCCAGACCACGAAAAATGTTTCTTCAGTTAAGCAGAAATTTCAATACATATAATGCTAGAACCTACCTATATTTGTGCATTAATTTTAGCTGTGGCATAGTTGCACTTAGTTGTTCCTAATGGAATGTTACATCACACCAACACACTCAACTAACATGAACTTTATGTAAAGAAACGGGACAATGTTAAGTACATTAGAGAACTAACTTCTAAAAGCAGCCTAAGAAATGTTTTTCTTAACATAAATCAGTGATACACCCTTATACATACAGTCTTACTGCCTTTATTCTGTATTGTGTTAGGTATTTAAGCTTACTTAAACACCGGCACGCTTCAATAAGCGAACTTCGAAACCGGTTAGTTCAAAAATTACATTGTCAACTATTCCAAATTGAAGTACTTGTATCACTTTTGACCACAGTTGTTTATTTCTCGAGACTGTATGCTTAACTAGTGAAGATTATTGAAACATGGTCATAATTTTATTTTTGTCGTGCCCTTGCTCCTACAGTTATGCCATATTAAATACAGTCAGCTTAAAGAAAGGCTGCCACGCTGTTACATATTTCATTCGCTTCTTTTATCAATTTCACTTTTACACCAATGGTAAATATATATTGTATTTGCTTAAACATGTTCATTGTTGTGATCGAGCGAGCGAGATACAGAGCCAGAAAATGTGTGCACGTGCACGGCACACGCATATGCACATGCCAGTGTGAACTAAATAACCACACCTTGGAATTAAAAAATAATGGTCTTCATTTTATGTTTTTCAGGTAATGTGTATGGAAAAAAAGCATGACTACAAGGTTCTCAGTATGATGCCAGCAAAAGGGCCAGCGACAGGGCTAAGTCCATAACAGGGCAGGACACATCGTTGTAATCAACCTCTATTCCACTGGCCACAAACTCTCATGTATGTTTTAATAATTTATGCAGTGTGTTGTTGTATGTTTACTTCAGCAAGAGTAACATGAATGTATGCAGGCAAAGTTACATTGGGTTATGTGGAACATTTAAACAACCCTATATATAAATCTCTAGCCACGTGGCGGTATATGTGCCAACGTGGTTTTACATTAAAGTATCAAAATGGAAATAAGTATGTAAATGTCTGGTAACGTGTGCGAAGCAAAGGTGAATCGGTATACTAAAGAATACAGGACGAACATCAGGTATTATCCTTCGTCTTAATTTAGTACACACACCACCACTGTTACTTTTGCAGTTTTCTTTTATTTTAAGGGCATAACCTGTGTTTTCGTGACAAACCAGGTTCAAGAAGGTGAGTCGCCATTATGTTTCAGAGTTCATGTAAGCAGTGTTTGTACCACTCATTTTGCTATAACGTATTCATGCAAGTCATTAAGCAGTGAGCAAGTCATGTCATTAATGAGCAGGATATCGTAAGTGGCGGGCATCATTCATTAGGCCTATCATGTTCTGCAACACTGCACGCAATTACTTCTAACACCATTTGTAGAGCCTTACCATACTTTGATGTACACGGGATAGGCTGCCCTGTGGCACGTTAGTTAGGGAAGCGTATCAACAATTCATAACATTCTATATCTGCTTCCAAGCAAACCTGACTGTCCGTCATAGCAGCCGGCAGACCCTCACTACTCAAAGAGGTGCATTTTCAAACGCAGTAGATTTCATTCCATATTCTGCTCCTCGCACTGTAATCATTCATCACTGCGGGAATCAGTCAATCACGTTTTTAACTGCCCGGCTGCATAGCTATGGTCACCTCAATGTGTGCATATCTTAAGTTACTTTAGCACTTGCGTAATTTTCAAAATAAATCACCACTGCATTGAATCACAGTTTCACATAATTTCGCAACACCTAATGTCTTTAACATATTTCCAGTAGTCCATCTGGTGTACAGGAGTTCAACACCCAGCCACATAACAAGCATTCCAACATACCAGGTGGGATAACAAGCAAGCCAAACTGACCACACCCTGAGCTTCATTAAAATCTTGAATTTTAATAACTAGGAAATAATACTGGCTCCCTTTCAAAATATTATCATATCAGTTCATAAAACAGCTTGGTTATTGTCCAGATACACCCACAAACATTAAATTGTACACATGTATGAGTTTGAAAAAAAATACCTCAAAGAAAATATAAACTGACATAGCACCTTGTATGTTTAGACTATTAATAACTTGCTTTGTTTGAGAATCTCACCTTAAGGAAAATATCAACTGGCAAAGCTTGTACATGAGCAGGAACTCTTTCATTCTTCTTGTGAACCTCTCTTAGCCACTTGCACACATTTCTAAAATCTTCATGAAATGCTTCGGAAAAACTGTGTCTATGTGGGAAGATCACTTCAATTGTATCTGCAGTTAAACTCCTACAAAAAATAATAAACATTAATAAGAAAATAGTTCTCAAACTCTTACGTACAATGTTGTAAAAAGTTACAAATTCCATTCAACATGTCCATTGCATGCAAAATAGAGAATTGTTCTACATTATACTTTTTATTAAAACTTTACAGTAGATTTTCTTTCAACCTGTGCTAATGACGTATTAAATGATATTGTGATGTGCACTGGCACGTAGCACTTACTTGGCCTCTTTTCATACAGTAATTTCAATTTTTTTTGTCTAAATATGTTTTTTTTTCCTGTTGTTTGTAACAAATTAAGTAGACCAACTTAACCAGGTATAAGGATGTATATGGCGGGATCCAACATATTAATTGAGTATGCTAATAGAGAAATTAACATTAAAAGTCTATTCAAAATTTAAAATTTAACTGTTAAAGCAAGAGAAAAGTATTTAATTTTACATGTCAATTTTATCGGATTTATGTCGTGTTTGGACTCATTTTAAAGCTAATTTAATTTCAAGCAACTTTTATAAGCAATCTTTTCTTATATTTTGCCTTGTTTGGATTTTTTTTTAATTTCAAGTAGCCTCTTAGCTTGCTTCTCCTGGAATGGGAATTATGTAGCAGGCTAGTCGTAGTTCTCTTGCTTGGAAGCATGTACAGAGAAGTGCTGGCTTTTAAAATTTCAAATAAGCTCTGAGCTAGCCTGTGCTTGGATGGATTTATCTGGCAGGCAGGTCAGAGTTCACTCGCCTGGAGGCACGTACAGGGACGTGCTGGAATGCGATGAGCTCTGCCGGGCGTTTCTTGATCAACGTGGGTGGTAGTGTCGGGCGCAAAACGCCGTGAAGGTGGTGATCCACGACAGATTGATGACGCTGCATATCCCCATTTAGTAAACTAATGAATATTTCGCTGGTATTATGAAATAAAATGCTTTGTAAATTTATCAGTATCTATGTTACGTACAGTTTTTAGGTTATAAACGTCAATTAACCAGCTTTTTAGGCAAGTTGGATCCTGATGTATCCTTCCGCCGCTCGGCCGAGTAAGTCCGGGTGTCCGCTCAGGAAAGTTAGTTGTGTTTCATCGGAGCTCGTGACCGATCGCCGGGAGATGGCCGGCTAAGGTTTCTTGTTTGTGTTTGTCATTGGTTAGTTTTAGTTGTGATCCATCGGAGCTAGGGGACGGTCGCCGTGAGATGGCCGGCTGAGGTTATTAGTTGGGGCGTCATGGCGGCAGGGAGAGGACGTGTTAAGACGGGGCAGAGGGGCTGTGAAGCCTAGAGTGCGGATTCGTTAGTCGAACTTAGCTTTATTTTCTTTCTTTGTTGGCATGCTGCCTTTTAATTTAGTAGTAAACAACCAGTAGATATTCATAACCATATAGCCGGTGATTAAGGTAGACAAAGTGCCGGGCCAAGTACTACTACTCACACAGAGGGCAGGCGGAAATGCCTAATACGTAGATAAGAAAAA